>JAKSZP010004935.1:0-16401 GCA_022478985.1 Massospora cicadina
TCTTTAATGGAAAACTACTATTATATCTTTTTTAACTGATGATACCTTTTGATGGCCCAACTTTTTTTTTCAAGGGAATATCTTTTTTCAGGGCTATCTTTAATTTCAAAATTTGATACTGATCCAGTTTCTCTAACTAAATTAATCAAGACCATCTTTAATTAAATACTCTCAAGACCTAAAATATGAATTCCATCAATACTAAAAATCACCCTGAAGTCTAAACAAGTTGTCATCTTTTTAGTTTACTTGAGGATCTTTGCAACCACTTATTTAATGCCTTTAGTTCATGAAGGTGTTAAATCATAAAATGTGCTTTTTCATTAATATGTTAAAATTTCTTTCTGGGGTGATTAGTGTTTTATCCTCTAACCTTCTTTGGAAGAAGTTGAGTTATGGAAACTCTTCTCACATTAGATGACCAACCACACTTTTATACATGTATGAAACTTTTCCTTGGTGGTCTCTCCACAAGCATTAATGGGTGTGTTGATCATTTGTCATGGCTATTATACTTCTCACCACCTTTCTTTCAATTTGGTTTACAAGTTGTTGGGAAATTTACCCACTTTTCCAGCTTTATAGAAAATCTGCTAATTTGCTAGGGGATAAGTCCTTCTAGAAAATGAGTAAGATATTGGTTGACCTTAAAATTGGCTTAATAATATCTGAGGATTTTATGTAATTCGCCAGGTTTGGATCCATTGGGGATTGATCTGCATGAATGCTTAAGATCTCATCAGGTGAGTTGCTAATAAAATTGGGGCATCTGATAGTTGATTTCTGATTAACTATCAGGTGTACCAATTGAGATTGGTCAGGTTTCATCAACAACTGATTGGGAATTTAATTGGCAGTTGTGAGGTGAGTGATGCTGCCTGCAACTAGCAAATCAATCAGTTGGTTTGCAACCTGCTATAATAATTAAAGAGTCACATTACTTATGCAGGTCTAGCCAAGTGTTGGTTTGCTGTGATTGAGCAGGAACTTTAGGGACACATTTTCTAGCTTTTTCAATTTTTAGATCTATGAGATTTTCAACAGAGGAATCCCTAACCCAATTAAGAAGAACATTGCCAGTAAAGGTATTGTAGGGAAATTCAACAGCAACAGCTGCCATTTCAAGGCTGAGGAGCCAACTGAGGACTTGAGTGCCAACTTCACCTATATATTTCCTAGAATTTTATACTAATAAAGAGATGATTGAAGGTTTGTAACTAGCATCATAAAGTTAGATTCACTTTCAGTTAATCATTGTTGTAGTGCACTGATTGTAGAGTCTTTTGTGCATATAAAGAGTAAGGATTGGATACCCTTAGCAGAGAAGCAGACCTATGATGTGGATCTATGCTAGCCCAGCGTGACAAGAACTAAGGCTGGGAACCTCTGAATCTGAGAGTGGATTAAGTTTAGCTAGAATAGGGAAGAATTCCCTAAGTGTCGAATCGGTTTTTTGTGGATTATTCCAAGTTTAGTGTTGGACCACATCCAGTTTAATTATTCACTAAGATAATAGTCTTCATAATATTATTGCTCATATATATATATATATATATATATATATAGCAACGCAAATTATGAACATACTGAACCTTTGCAATTAAAAGCTGGGAACTATCAGCAAGCCAGTTTTTAACATTTGGTTTAATAGAAATGAAAGTTGAGTAAGTCAAGTTAATCTACAATATCATATAAAGAAGAATTGAGAAAACTTTGGATGGAATTGGCAACCATCAACAAGGACGCCTTGAATTTAGCTGATCATAGAGAACTCACTGCCTTAGAGGAGAGAGTCACTGAGATCAAGGAAGGAGTAGAAGAACTTTCCAATTTCAGCAATGAGTTACTCAGGAAAGTAATGGTATTGAAAAAAAGAAGGAGATTTGGTCAAAGAAGTTTTATTTTTAAAGATGGAACATGAAGTGGATTGCATTTATTTGTGATCACTCAGATCAGATATGGAACAACTATTGAAACAAGCCAACGATAAGAAGAAGCAGAGATGTGAATGCAAACCTTATGCAGTGACCAACGCCTAAGAAAAGACCTCAAGAACTTCAGTTGGGAAGTTGACAACTCCTAGGAATATGTGACAGCATTTGCAAACATTTTGGAGTTAACCCCCAAGATTACTCCTCAAGTCATTTGGGCAGCTGAGCTGAGAGTGGCGGCTAGAGAAAATTTTGGAAAAATACAAAGCCATGCCAAAATTACCCACTTTTCATAGGGACAACATATCTACGTTCTTCCAACTGTTTGACATGACTATGTTTGAGTATGGCAATAGACAAAAAACTTTGTCAGTCATGAACTGTTTAAATACAGACTGTCAAAGCTTGGTGCTACCTCATCTAGAGGGAGACAGCTAGTCTTATTTGGAGGCTAAGAATGCAATAATGAAGGAGTTTAAAAGCCCCACTCATATATCAAAAATGCAAGCAAGAGTTTATGGGGATCCAATTCTAGAAAGATGAGACCTTAGCAAATTTCGCCAATCAAATTCTACCAAGAATCTCAGATTTTGGTCTGAGCAAAAATCTTGGATAATTTTGACATGTGGATCATGTTACAAGTGGTACTTTGGCCTTATTGTGATTTACACCAAATGATGCCTTCCACATTAGCCACCAAGATAACCACCTCATAGATGGTGGATCACTTGAAGATGCTAGGAGCCACGTTCGAAACCCTAATTACCCCTAATTGAAGCTTCAAGCTGAGCCTGGTCTGAAATTTGAATCCTACCAAATTTTACTGAACCAGCTAAGGAATCAAACAATCAAACTGTGCCAGGAAACAAGCCTGAGGGGTTCAAGCAGACAGACAAGAGTAAAATGCACTGTCACTAGTGCAGAGACAGGGCCACTTCACTGCCCAGTGCTTCAGCAAGAAGCTAAGGAGAAAATCAACGTGGTCCCAAAAAAGAGGCTAAACTTGTACAGGAGTCAGGAAAAGAGCCCGCAGCCTAGATGAGGAACAGTCTAGAGCTGCGGTTAAAACCGTTCCTCCCAATATCCTAAATGAGAACATTGACATCAGTGATTTGTTCATTGATGATGACGCACAGGACCAGCTTTACCAAGTGGTCAACTTATACATCAATGCTGTAACCAGAGCCAGAGCAAAGGGAACTGACCCCAAAATAATCAAGGAGGTTGCTCATCCACATGTGTGCCAACTAGTGGACAGGTTCTGATCCTCTGAGAATATGGATGATCTGGATGAGGTCAAATTAAATGAGGCGAATCTATCAATCCACCTAAGTGTCAGGGAAAAGCCTGACATGAAAGATATCCCTGATATATCAGTTCTTATTAATAGAATATATGATATATTTAATCAGCTTAAACAATCAAAGATGATAGAAAAATCACATAGCAGACTAATAATGAGTCAGACAAGTCGATTCAAGCCTATCAAATCTGAATTGAACATTGGAACACCTGGGGCCAGGTCTTAGTAGTCCTAACTAGGCAGTTGACTAATAGTCTAAGCTTTGGTTATCTAAGACAGAAAGAGCCTAAAGAATTTAAAGCTAGATAAGAATCAAGTAAGCCCTAAAGCTAGTTCAATTATTCTGAAAAGTGTATATAAGCTGAATATTTCTAAAATCATTCCTTGCAGTCAATAAAGATAAGATGCTACTAAATACTTATTTGATTTACCTGCTTTTGATCCTTAGTAAAGTACAAGGATCTTTATTATCAAGCATATATCAATTAAGCAACTCTGAACATCCAAATAATCCCTCTAACTCAATTTCACAATTACCCACTTTCACTGGTATCTTGGCCCTAACAGGGGTTGGTTTAGCTGAAGCTCTACAACCTATACTAGGGCCCAACAGACCCTTATTCACAGCTATTATATTTTTTCCGCATCCTTCCCTTGTTATACTGGACTCTTAGCTCAGGCATGGCAAGTTCACAAGTTGCTATTCCAGACTGTATTAAAGATATTCCAGTCCCTGACACTAAGCACAATTAAGGAATAATATCCTGGTTAGTCTGCACAAATTATTCACAACCTCAATTCAGTGAATAACGCTGCTATACTCTCAGTAATACCATTTTGCAAAAGTCTGATTGTATGTATATTGATATACTAGTCAATCAAGTACAGGTGCAGGCGATTATTAGCAGCAGGGCACTGATTAATATTGTCTTGACCAAGCTGGTGAAATAAAATGAGAATCTCATTTGCTTTGGAACATAAGAAGGAATATGGAACTGTTGGGCCAAATATGACTATCTCCTGTGGAGCATATAGTGCATTACCACTCATATTTAAATCCCTGGTGGTATCCGCCCCAGCTATAGTTTGTCCAACCAAAGCTACAACATTCTAATTAGGACAGAATTTCTAAGAAAATACAAAGTTAAATGTAACTTCAAGGGTAATATGTTGACCATATTATGTCAAACGCTGCCTCTAGTTTATCAGAGAGACAGGGAAACACCGCTTACCATGAAGAACATTTTCATCAATCTGATCTACAACGAAGGCATTATTTTAATTCACTACTAATTGATTAGACAAAAGCAAAGGGAAATGATGACATAAATACTGGAAAATTGGGGAATTCCATTACAAAGCAAGACGTCATACGCCATACCGCCAGGATTGCAGATAGTAGATACAAGTTTGATGTAGATACCCAAGATGTTTTATGGAGAGGTTGGCAGCCCATGGAAGAAGTCCAGAATAGAGCCATGTGTGGCTCCTGGGATAGTGATGCTGGGCCATGGAGAAATCCAAGTTCTCCTGGCAAACTTGAGTGAAAAACTGACAAAAACTGGGAAAAATCAGATCATTGCATTTGTCCATTGTGATACCAATGGCAGAATTATGAAAATCTACGATTTTATAACTCTTGTCAGATGGGATTGCTGGCAGGTGTTGCTGAGAGTATTAACTTATTGGATGACAGAGAGCAACTCGCTGATCTGATGGAAAGACAGTAGGAGGAGGTGCTTAAACTTTTGAAAAGTATTAGGAAATCTTTGCCAGGATGATCATGACTTAGGATGTGCAAAATCATAGTCCATAAAGTGGATGCTGGGGAAAATTTGTCAATAAGAATGAAACCAATTTTATGGTCAAAGGTGGTGAAGCAGTAGTGGAAGGGGAAATCAGCAGACTAGTGGATCAAGGGCTCTTAGTTCCGTCATTGAGCCCCAGGGCAAGCCCTATCCTGATAGTGAAGAAAAAGGATGGCTCTAATCAGATGGTAAATGACTATTGAAGGCTGAACAAAATAACAAAAAAAGGATTTGTTTAACTACTACAAATCAATGATGCTCTAGATCAATTGGGAGAAGTGAAGTATTTCTCTACAATGGATTTAATATCAGGATATTAGAAAATCAATTTGCTGATGGAAGACCAGGAGAAGTGTGCAATCATAATCTCACAGGGTCTATACCAACCAATGAGGATACCCCAAGGTCTTTGCAATGCGCCTGCGACGTTCCAAAGAGCCATGGACGCTATATTTGATGACTTGAAGCTGTTATGTGTCCTGGTGCACTTGGATGACATAAATTTGTTTTTTAGGACCTTTAATAATCATTTGCACCACCTGGAAGAAGTCTTTAAGTGACTGTCCAAAGCTAACCTTAAGATTAAGCTGAGAAAGTGTCACTTCTTCAAGAAAGAGTTAGAATAATTGGGTTCATCATCAACTCCAGTGGACTGCAGCCGCAAACCCAGAAAATTGAAGCCATAGAGTGGATGGTCATCCCAAGAAGTGTCTGAAATATCCAAGTGTTCCTTGGAATGATTGGATATTACCAAAGTTTCATATAGGATTTTTCAAAACTTGCCAAGCTGCTCTTCCATTTTCTAAAGGTTCCAAAGAAAGGATCAATATGGAATGACGAGGTCCAGGATTCTTTTGATGAGTTACGTCAGTATCTCATAAATTCGCCAAATTTGAAATATCTAAATTTCAATGGGAGTTTATAATACAGACCAATGCTTTGTTAATGGAGATTGGCGCCATCCTGACTCAAATGGTTGAACTCATGGATAAGCATCCAGTAACTTATGTGAGCTGGACGTTGTCAGCAGCAGAACGGAATTACACCATTACTGAGCGTGAATGTTTTGCAGTTTTTTACACCTGTAAGTAGTTTTAGGTGCATATTCACGGTACACATTTTAAAGTAATGAAGACCACACCTTCCTGCGTTGGCTGCGCAACCTTAAAGAACTGGAAGGACACCTGGCCCAATTGGCCCTGAAGCTTCAAGCTTATGACTTTGAGATAGTCCACTGAGCGGGTGCTTCTCATCAAAATGCAGACAGCTTATCAAAGTTACCGATGGTCCAAGTGGTATACCAACATGCTGATGAGCTGTTTCAGAGGATGGTTGGAGAAATTGGGAATAAGCCCCAAGAGATCCAAAGTGCACTTTGAAAAGTGATGAAAAACACTGAGACCAGTATAGACAAGTTTTTAAGACAATTGACAAAAATAACTGTTATTCCAGAACTGTCTGAATGAGCAGCTATAATTCAAGCTGCCCACAAGGTTGTTGGGCATGGGGCCTGAGAAAGACAACTGACCACATTCACCAGTATTACTATTGAGAGTCTATAAACTATGACGTGACTAATTATCTGGCTTGCTGTGTGGAGTGCCAGCTGCATAAATTACATAAGAACACAACTGGATATTGACTGGTTCGCCCTGAATTTGCATGGCACACAGCGTTCACTGATGTTATGGAACTAAAGACTGTGAGCATGGGGGGAGTCAAATACATTATAGTTGCAATTGATCATCTGATTAGATGGATCAAGACAAAGGCTCTGGTGAAAGTGGATGCAACAAGTACTGCACGGTTTATCCTGGATCAAGTCATACTTCACCATGGATGCCCACAAGTCTTGTTAAGCAACAGCAGATCAAATTCCATGTCCCACGTGATCCTGAGGTTGAACGATATATGAGGGTCTGAGGAGTCATGTCAGTACCTTCCCAACCAGAGATGAATGGATTGGTAGAACAAGTGTATGGAATGCTGGCTGCAATACTGAGGAAGCTGGTCGCTGGAAAAACTTCCGCTTGGGGAACTTACCTCACTTTGATCACATTTTCATACAATATTAGTCACATATGGCAACAGCAAAATGCCATTAGAATTGCTGTATGAAAGTAAGACCACATTACCACCAACTGTATATTTGGTGGTTGAACCAACATCAGGGATGAGTGCTGAGAAGTACTTGATCCAACTTTTAATATCCTGATCGAAAGCAGTTTAAAGCATTTGATAAGACCTTAAAGAAAAAGATCAAGGCTAAGACAATGGACAATAAGAACTGACTGGAATTATCTGAATACCATATAGGCGATGTAGTAGACTATTGTGACATTAATGGCTTCAGAAAAAGAAATAAACTAGATGTGCTATGGTCAGGTCCATTTGAATTTAAAGCCAAGATGGTGATGGATGCATATTCTCCAAGAACCTCATGGGATGGAAGAATCATTAACCGGGTCCATGCTAAGTATCTAAAGCAGTGGATCCAAGAATAAAATAATAAGAGTGTTCCCAAAGGACCGCTGAACAATTGAGATGGTTATGTTCTGACAGTTTTTGGTTAAGTCTAAAAAAAGGACCACCGAACCATAATAAATGGTTAAGTCTTGAAAAATAAGACCTCTGAATCATGAAAACTGGTAGGTCAGTTTACAACCAAGAACCAGTTTGGGGGAATAATGATTAAAAAGATGAACCGCTAAACTGAGAAAAGGTTATGTCCCATATAAAAATAGAAAAAATATAATAAAAAAATTGATAAAATATGAAAGAAATTATAAAAACTAAAAAAGTCTTATATTTTATATTTTCATTGGTTATCCTCAATTTGGGGATGATTCCGCCTATGTCACTTCTTGGGGAGGGAGGATGTATAACAGTAGAAGTAAATAAACTGTCAAATCCTATTTGAAACTGAACGCTAGCAAGGGCTAAACTACTCAAAGCCAAGTTTGTTGAGCAGAAGCTGAACCCTGAGAAAATATGACGAGGGGATGAGAAATTGTGATGTTGGTACTAGCCAAATGTAATACTCCATATTGTTAAGGGAAACAACAGAAAAGAAATAAGCAGTTGGCGAATAACCCTGAATTTTCTTGATATGGCACTAAAATCAAAAGATTAGTCTTGTGTGCTTGCTGATGAGCTTTGTTAAGAACATTGGACATAGGGGCTGGCATAGAGCAAGGGATACTAGACTGAGGTTGCCAATCATGCTCTATCATAGCCATAAGAGGGAAGTATCAATACAAAGCGCCAGAAACGAGGTAGTCATGAAAGGAGTAAACGGCATCCTGAAGGTGATGACTATGAGATTCTTTGAATTAGAAACAGAACAAATGATGGAATTTGGAAGAGGAAAGAAGATTTGTGGTCCAAATTCACAGAACTTGGCCCATGAAACAAAGATCATAGGCTGCAACATCTTGGTCTAAGATGCTTGAGAGATTTAAGGTGTTCAGAGCCTTAGAGGGAGCCTTGGTTACTCAGTTCCTTAATTCTGCTTAGGGTCAAGCTTTTCTTTCCCATTACTATCACTTTCAGTAACATGATTCTACGCAATTTTTCCAAGATTGACAATCAACCAGGAATATGAGCAAATTTGTCTGCAACAACACCAGTTGGGCGAAAGTGGCCAGCACAAAAGGCCCAAAGCCCTCCCAACCCACCGGGGAAAAATGCCCCGGTGTGTTGACACACCCTCCCACCAAAAAGGGTGAGCACAGCGCTGCACCCAGAGTTTTGCAATTTCTGCAAAAAATGGGCGCATACACCAAAATAGAACACTCCCAACCCCTGTCCTCCCTTGAGAACAGCCTTAGAATTATGGTCAGCAATACTTCCCTTGAATCATGGGAAAAAATGGGGAGGCCTTCTCTACAACTTTCCCAAACACCATCAGTAAATTATAAAAATTTACATAGAGGATGGGTGGACATTGGGTTCATATCCACAGAAGAAGCGGCGGAAGCAGCAAAAATCATATTCTCCATAAAGATTAACAATGAAGACTGCACCCTCTGCATGGTGTGCACATGATGAAATGAGGCAAATGACCTATTCATTGTATTTGACCAACTCCTGAGCACCATGCACCGTGATATCCTTACAGACAAGCTCCGCGGGGGCCTCAAAGGTTTTGGCATAATCAAACAGTTTGAATTTGAGAAATTCCACCTCCTGCCCCACCTTTGTACAGGGAAGGCAATAGCCATTATTGAACCCAATCAGGACGTGGTAGAGGATATCACCCTCATTCCCTGCATGGTGACCATCAACCTCCCCAATGGCAGCATATCTCACCCCTTCCGCATCACACCAGAACACACCCCACCTATCTGCGAATTCTGCTCAGCTATAGGCCACAAAGACCACGCATGCCCCATCAAGTGCAGGATTGAAGCACCAGGATTTTGTGAGGACAATATGGATGAAACAAGCCTAACCTTTGGCAAAATTAAGGACTCCACTTTCGCCTTCTATTGGGGCAAAAGAGCTGACATTGCTTTGGTTGAGCCCGTTTTGTGCAAGGACTGCCATTGCACACAGACTTCCTGCAAGCAGGCTGCAAGTTCCGCTGAGACCCAAACCCACACCACAATTTCTCTGGAACAGATTCAGTTGGATGCCATGGCAGCACAGCGGAATAACCAATCAGATCCCCTACATATAACCCAACGTAACCAAAATGATGAATTTTTTGGACACAACCAATCAAACACCTCCAACCAAGTGGGAGCAGATCCACCTTGCACCACTGTGGATCCTCCCAGTCAATCATGTGTGATAAGTGATGATATGGAAGACCATTTCAGCCAATCACAATGTGACAACACTTATACACAAAACCCAATCACCCCAATTCCTAGTTTCTGCCCATCAAACCCACAGGCAAGCGGCGAAAATTATTTTGCTGATGGGGCAAAAGCCAACCCACGCCAGACCCAAACTCCACAGGAGTAATCTGAGCCAGAAGAAACTGAACAAAACCAGTACTAAGACTGCCGACCAACACACTGGAACCAATCTGGCTAATCAGCCCCATACTTGCAGTATGACCTGTGATAAGGAACTGGGTGACCTCAGTGGGTCACCCCAGTGTTCCTGATGTGCAGACTACCACAATCAACATAGGGATGCTCAACATCGCGGGAGCCAAGGCCCCCATGTCCTGGGCCAAAAAAATGGCTTTCCTGCACAATATCCCCGTGGACATCTTGGCCATCCAAGAACCCCACTGTCCACTGGGGGAGGAGGAGTCATGGTCAACCATGCTCCTTCTCAGCCAAATCCTTTTGGACATACCACTGTGGGGTGGTAATTTGAACAAATTGTGACCCTCCAGTAAATATCCAAAGCACATCCTTCCACCTGGAGGGACAGCTGCTTCTAGTGGACCTCAAGTGGAATGGAGAAAATTTTGCCATGGCATGTGTGTATGCCCCAAATGATCTGAACGACTGCCAAAATTTTTTCTCCAATATCCTCTCAATCCCTTTCCCCAAGGCAACGTTTTTTGCGGGAGATTTCAACTGCTGGCTTAACACCATTACTGACCGCTGGCCCAAGTCTAAGGCTATACCCCGCGGCCACACAGAACTATGCATACTAAAGGCAACGCTGGGCCTATGTGACACCATTCCCAAACAAGCCCCCACCATGGCCAACATGACGAGGCCCCACCACAACAATAACCAGCTGGTCTCAATGACCTGGATTGACCTGATGCTCTCCCCTATAGACTTCTGGCACCGGGTATCAGATTTTACAACAACAATTATCCCTTTCTCCAACCACCAGATGGTCTCAATAGTGTTATCATCCTCAGAAAAATACAAAAAGCCACCAACCTGGCACAGAGTTCACCTGAGCACCATCCATCTTCTGGAGCTTAAACTTTGGATTGAGATGGTGCTAACAACACAGCAAGAAAGATGACCACCCAATGGGAACCCTATTGCCAAGTGGGAAATATTCAAGGCTCATGCAACCAAGAAAGCCTGCCACCTGAACTCCAGAAAAACAGCTGCAATGTCCGTGACAATCAACAAGGCTATCAGACAGCTTCAACACTTAGAAAACAACACACCTCGTGAGGGATACACCCCCCAATGGGGCCGCCTGTGGTTCCAGCTATCCACACAGGTAAACTCCCTCTTTAGAAAACACCAGCATTACACTGAAGTATGCTACAAATCAAAATACATTTTATCCAGAGAAACTCACATGGCCCAATTTTTCCGCCATTTTAAACCAATTTCAACTTTGGCGACTTGCACACAGGTCCGCTGAGCAGATGACACACTGGCATCCACACCATCAGAAATATCAGCTGAATTACACCAATTTTACACTGACCTGTACATGGCGGATTTTGCATCACCTAGAGAAATTGAAAATTTTTTATCATCCGCTAATATTGACACTATAGCTGGTCAACCAGACCTTGTAGCACCCATCACTAAAGATGAACTATGGGAGGTAATAAGATCAACCCCGCGCAACAAGTGCCCTGGGCCTGATGGCCTACCATATGAATTTTTCAAAAAATATTTTGAATATATCGCACCAATACTACTGACAACTATGAATAAGTGCCTGGAAGACACATCCCTACTACCTGGCGGCCAAGACGCATATGTGGTCACACTCTTCAAAAAAGGAGACCAGGCAGACCTAAACAACTGGCGTCCAATCGCTCTCACCAATACTGACACCAAAATACTAACTAAAATCTTAGCCAAACGTCTGGGTTGCATTGCTCAGACAGCCCTCTCCCCCATCAGTTTGGCTTCATCCCAAATCGCTCAATTTGGGATAACATCCACACAATTGCCAACATCTGCCAAGCTAACCCCACAGGCGCCCTTGCTTTCCTGGACCAAAAGAAAGCATATGACCGAGTGCACTGGGGTTACCTAGAACAGTGTCTAAAGGCTTTCAACCTACCACCCCGCTTTATAAACTGGGCGCTCCTCCTAACGCGCTCAGCCAGGTTTGCAATCAGAGGCCCAGGTTTCCTAACCAACACCATCACCCCCCAAAGGGGCCTTAAACAAGGTGACCCGCTTAGCCCCCTACTATACAATTTTACCCTTGACCCTCTCCTCCGCATTGCAAACTCAAAGCTCACTGGAATCAGGTTGGAGGGACAACTACCAACCAAAATGCTAGCCTTTGCTGACGACTGCGTTGTTGGAGTCTCAGGCAATAGGGATGCCAGGGCGATTGAGCGCATTATTCACCAGTATGAGTCAGTGAGTAACGCCATGCTGAACAAACAGAAAACAGAGGTAATTGTTATGGGCAAATTCAGTTTGAACTGGGCCCCACCCTCCCACCACCACACAAACCAACCAACCACACATCCAACCACACAACAACGATCCAAGCCAGTAAAACCACTGTGTTTACCCTTTGCACACCACCCCGCCACCAACCCAGTCCGTCATCTGGGCATATGGCTTGAAGCTGGTGGATATGCACTTGACACCATCAAAACCAACATTTTGGACAACATCACAAAAAGAATGACATGTATGCGGAGGAGTAAAGCTAGTTTAACTGGAAGAGTTGTGTTAGCCAACTCCCTGATCTTGTCAAAGTTATGGTTTGCTGCCCACGCGGTTCCCTTCTCCGCCAACTTTACCAACGCAGTCTACAAGCTCCTGCAGAACTGGCTATGGTCTGGTTACCGCGCACCTGTCAGGCTAGAGACCATGTATGGCCCACGGAAGAAAGGCGGGATGGGGCTGCTCAACTTCACGGAAGAGCAACGCAAATCCTAGGCTCATGGGTAGCTCTCACAACGTCACCCAACCCACCATCCCCCCACTGGGCTAAGGCAGCCCAAACCAACTTCGCAAGGGCACTACATCTGAGGTCCCCCTCCAACCCTGCAACTCTGATGAAATACTTTGCAACACATCCAACCGCCACTGGACCGCACAACACCAACTGATATTTCAAACGCATCCTGTACAACCTAAGACAAGGGGATTGGAGCTTCTCCTATGCACAGCAATCTGAAGACTTTCACCCTCAAACTGGTTACGTGCAACTCCACAGGGGACAAACAGTGTCTAACGCGCCTGCCCCACTACCACCCTTTCCTCTTTCCCAGATTGACTACTTAGACCACCAAGACGTCCCATATGACTTGCGCACCCAAAAGCAGGTGTGGGACCTCATCACCTGCCCCCTCTTATCCCCACAAGTGTGCTCCACAGTGTGGCGATACATGCGCCATACGTTTAGAACAGCTGACCATACTTTCTCAATGTTCAAGACATGCGCCATCTGCGGCGGACCCAACACACTAGCACACCGCCTGGAAGAGTGCCCGCCATCCGCGCATATCTGGGCCAACGTGATGCACTTGTTTCAACAATCACCTACAGCTGAATTCTGACTATCCCGCGATATCCTGGCACTCAACATGGCCTCGCCTATCCCCCAGACACTAAGGGCTCTAATTGTGAGCATTGCAATATGGTCCATTCACACAATTACCCTCGACGCTTTCAACGGGATCCTCCACAATTTCAACCAAGCCATCGTCAGGTTCCACAGCCATTTGGCCGACCACTTCCAAGCCTGGCTGTTCAGCTCACTCCAACACAAATGGAAGAAATGGATGGGCAACTGGATTCCAATCTGGTTCCTTCGTTATGACATTGAAAACCTCACAGTCTTCATAGGCGGTACACCCTACTAGCCCCTGAGCTGCCATGCCACTTAAGGTCTAGTCATCCACCACCCGTGGCTCCTAGCCACACCCAAGTGTGCCAAGTCGTATCTTTTGAGTTCCTGTGTTTTGCGCTCTCTTCCCTTTTCTGATTTCCGTTTTCCTTTTCCCTACATATTGGATGTGTCTGTCCCCTGGTCAGCCATCCTTGAAAAAATAAAAAAAGAGCTCAGGAAGCAAGTCAGATCCAGCATGTAATGACTGACTGATATCAGATGACATTACTTCAAGAGGCTTGAAAACCTTAGTAGGATTATCTGCAAAAGGAGCTGAATCTAGCAGAGTATTAAAGTCAATTTGGGAACTGTTGGAAGAGTAAAATTGGCCATGATTCATTTGAGATGGTCGCTATTCTGTTTCAGTGGGATTGGATACCATTTCTGGTAATTCAGCAGAAGGACTACCTACATGCAAATGACTTGGAGTATGGGTCCTAGGAGGACCATAGAAGAGATTTATCCAAGCAGAACGACTCATCAATCAGAAGAGATGGGCGTCTTTAGTAGAAAAATTGTCAAAATATTGCTGGTACTGAGAGTTAGAATTTGACATATGAGCTGGATAAGAGGGGGGATGTTGGGCTTTTTATAATGGTTTATATTAATCAATTTGGTGTAGATTAAGCTCAAATTTATTCTAATTTTAGCACAATTAATTTCAAATTTATGAAATAAGCTCATCAAAAAGAAAAAAGTGAAAGAATGATATGAGCAAAAAAGTTATAAAGAGAAAAAATACAAAAAACAAATAATAGTTATTCTTAATTTTGAAGTGAGAAAGACAGACGTTAGGGACCTTCTGTCACAAACAGGGAGGGAGATCAGGACATTAAGGACGCCAAACCAAGATCCTTAATATGACAACAGGTCATATTCCCTGATCAGAGAAAAATGTTTTCTGGTACTAACATCATCACAATTAACTTGACTAGACTGGCATGGTAGTGGGTAATGAGGACTGCGCTCTGAGGAGGCAGTAGCAAGAAAGAAAAGGAAAATAACTGCATGCCAAAGATTATCCTGAGCAGTGTTGAGTCCAGATCGGTTGTGCTCCACTAGAAACTAAGAAGTATTATGCCTGGTTTGAGGCGGCATTCTTCTGTCACAATCATATTCTTGCTGGAAATCTAGGCAAGAGGAGGGATGTGTTAGGATTTTTGCCCACCTTTACAGCTGTCTATATTACCATGGGTCGCTAGGGGATAAGTCCCTCTAGCAAATGAATTGGATATTGGTTGACCTTGATTTCAGGTTAACAATGTCTGCAAATGTTGGGTAATTTGCCTGATTTGATTCTGTTGGGGATTGATCCATGCGAATGCTTAAGATTTGTCAGGCAGAGTTGCCAACAAAATTGGGCATCTGATAGTTGATCACTGATTAAGTATCAGGTGTACCAATTGGGATCATTAAGGTTTCATCAACTTAATTGGGAATTCAATTAGCAGTTGTGAGGCGAGTGATGCCGCCTGCAACAAACAAATCAATTAGTTGGTTTGCAACCTGCTAAAAGTAAAGAGTCCCATTACCTAAGCAGATCTAGCCAAATGTGGTTGGTTTGCTGTGAGAGAGCAGAAACGTTAGGGACACGTTTTCTAGCTCTTTCCATTTAGGTCTCTGTGATGTCCAATGGAGGAATTCTTAACCCAATGAAGAAGACTATAACTGGTAGAGAAGTCATAGGGAAATTCAATGGCAATGGCTGCCGTTTCATGGCTGAGGAGCCAACTGAGAAATTGAGTGCCAACTTCCCCTATACATTTCCTATAATTTTGTACTACTAAAAAATGATCATATGTTTGCAACTAGCATTATAAAGTTAGATTCATCTACAGTTAATTATTATTGTAGTACAATAATTGTGGACTCTTTTGTGTATAAAGTGTAAGGATTGTATGACCCTAGAAGAGAAGCAGACCTCTGACGTGAATAACGTCCAACTCAGTGTGACAAGAATTAAGTCTGAGAACCTTTAATCTGAAAGTGGTCAAGTTCAGCTGGAATAAAAAAGAAGTCTCTAAGTGTCAAATCAGTATTTTGTGGATTATTCCAAGTTTAGCGTTGGACCACATTTGGTTTAATTATTCACTAAGATAATAGTCTTCATACTATCATCGCTCATATATATCTTTTAAGCAACAAAAATCATGCACATACTTAACTTTTGCAATTAAAAGCTGGGAACTATCAGCAAGCCATTTTTTAACACATGTACAGCTTGTTATTTTTCTTGCTACCGCTAACTGGAGAGTTCCTACCTTTCCAGCAGGTACCTCATAGTTTTAAACCCTTGAGGCCTTACTGTATCTATTTAAATCCAATCTAGAGATAATTATTGGATTAAAGCAGGTGTTATTTCTATAGATTCTAATGCTTCACGTAATACCTTTTTGAACAGCCCTTGTTTGCCTCCGTGTGGAGATGACTTGTCACATTAACTTTTGCCAGTGTGGTGGACTAGTTTTTATAGTCTCTAGAGCCCAGCCTTATTTATGGGAGTTCATCATAGGGTTGGAAAGCCTTCTGGAAGCACTGTCATGTTCCATTACATAATTGTGGGATGGATTTCAATAACAAGGTGCAGTAATAGAGCCAATGGCATCAG
>JAKSZP010004936.1:0-16351 GCA_022478985.1 Massospora cicadina
GGAGGTATAAAACTATCTATGAAAATAACAACATAGGGAGGATATGAAAAGAGAGACATAGGAAGGAAATGAAAAGAGAGACATAGGAAGAAAAAGAGAGACAAAGGTAACAATGGTAAACTAATTCAATTAAGTAAGTAAAGAGCTCTTATATACAGTAACGTGCTTATCTAGTGATTTTAAGTTAAACCCTTCGTGGATACTAATTTCTTTAGTGAAATAATATTCCCCTCTCTACCCATTGATCTCTACTCTCTTAGCTTCGTGATAGAGCTAAAAGACATAATTTGATAAAATAATCATCCAGTCAATAGACTACCAAACCAGACAAGTGTAAAGAAATCCAAGTCAGAGACTGGTCAAGGTTAAAATCTGCAAGAGGGTGAAGAGTGATGCATCTACAAAGGCGATAAGGCCGAATATGGGAAGGTTTATCAATGGCTCGGTTAAGATAACAGCCCTACGACTGATTCAGGGATAGAGATAGCAAAGATAGGAGGAAAGGTTAGAGAATATCGTAATCACTCAACCCCCTATAAAATTTAAGAAAGACAATTTAGGAAGGGAAGGAATAAAAGAGTGAGAATCAATAGAGTGGTTTGAAAAGAAACTAATAGGTAGGCTACTGAATAAAAAATAGGGAATCACGAGGGAGTGCCCCACACGGATGATCCCGGGTTTCTAATGCCCTCCCCATCTCATCCTCTAGCGACCCCCTAGACGACGAAACCCCCTGGGATGGAAGGCCAACTAACTAACTTAGGGAGGGTAGCGGATAAAAAGAGAGTAAGTTGGGGAAGTGGGAATAAATAAGTGAGAAAGGGTAAAAAAGGGAAGGCCAGACAGGGAACGAGTGGCTCTAAGTTTGAGGGTACTAAGGTTGAAAGGACGTGATTGATTAGGGGGTAGAACCGGAAAGGGGATCAACCCTACAATTCGTTGATATCTAAACTATGAGCACATATAAATGGGTTGCTATGCCTTTTTACATAAGTTCTAATTTCGCTAACCTTTATCCATAGGTTGAAGTTTACATATTCTCAAATAGGCCCAAAAGGCAACAGGGGACATCTACACGAAGAACCACCCCTTTTTGGGGTATAAATAGGGAGCTAGGTCATAAGATTGATTTGGAAATGTGTAAAGACTAAGGGATTGACCCTATAAAAAGGAGGATAAATGAGAGGAGTGGCTTATTCAATGCACCTTTAGAAGGACTCAACTTGGCTATTATTCTACTTGTGGTTTAATTGAACCCGGGGACAAGACAGTAAAACCTGGGGGTAAGGGAAGAAAGTATAAAAAATGCAAGATAGTAAAAATATCAGCCTAGAAGGCTTGAATAATCCAGAGGATAGAAGACAGCCAATAATAAGAAGACCCTGAAAATGAATGGCGAAGGACTGCTATAAAAGGGACCCAAATATCTGTACTGAAAAATTAACTTAAGGATGAAAACGACTAAGCTCAAGGATGGTGAATAGAATTTAAAGGGAAGAATATACCTCTAATGAAATAGATAGAGAAGGTTTGGGGATAAGATAGGGAAGGGACCATCAACAGCCTAATAATGGAAAGAAGATAGGATAGAAAAGAAGACCGTAAGGAGGACGCTATAAGAGTGTAATGCTTATCTAAGAAAGAAACCCGTATAATAGATAACAGGGAAGGTGATAATACGTATAGAAAGAAGCATATTCGTAAACTATAAAAGATGATGATATACTAAAAAGATTAGCAAGAATGGGTGGAAAGACAAACCCCGTAATAGGATAGACTCAGACAAGTAGGGGTGAATATCTGAAAGGATAAATTTTGATAGTAAAAAGATTGTGAGACTCGAGAAAGGTAAAAAGGCAACGGACCCAGAATAATGGAAGGGGACCGGCAAAGGTCACAATAACGTATCGGAGAACCTACCTCTCTAGTTCTAAAAGGACTCTATAGAGAAGGGTGGACGATGGACAAAGGATAATATGGGAAGATTCAAATTTCGTAAAAGAAATGACTCAACAGTAATTTAAAAATCTCACCTTAAATCGGCTCAATCAACCCCTCCCAGAAACTAGGGCTCCCCCCAACAAACCTTTCAGAAAGGGGACCCCCAAGAAAACTTAACACAAAAAAAAGACTATGGGTTGGCCAACGAGAATGCTAGATGAATCAACAAGAAGAAAAAGTGTAAAAAAACGTATAAGAGAAAGAATGAAAAGACATAAAAAGGGAAGGGAAAGGGAAAGAGGGCCGCAGAAGGCTCTACGCCTGTACCACTTCGAGAATGAAACCAGGTACACCAAGGACGTAGAGAGAAGTAGCGAAAGCGAAAGATGACGAGGCAGAGCCAAAGTATGTGGCGTAAAAGTAGCTGAAAATGATCGCCAAGAAATTCAGTTTGACTATAAATATAAGTGGGTAGAAATATAATTGTAAAGATGAAAGAGTGTAGTATATATTCAAATATCCCATAATTCAGGTTTACTATAAAAATAAGTGGGTTGAAATATTTTTGTAAAGATGAATGTAGTATACATTCAAATCCCCCCTCCTTCAGGTTTACTATCTGATATTTGCCTGTTTTAGCCTTGATCGTCTTGTCTTGAGGTGTAGTCTTTGTAGGTGGGGTGATTCCCCCTAATGTCGTAGTGTGAGTCTTTTAAGTATAATAAGGGGATAAAGGAGGATTTCGTAACCTTACGATTATTGGTAACTTTATTGATAAGGATATTTGTTATACGCTTTTTAAATTGGTTTCGTTTTATAGGGCAGATCCTTCTTTGGTCCCTAGGGTTTTATCCTAAGCTTTTCTCTCTTTGTCGTCCTATACTCTCGTTGTTTCTCCTCGTCCTGGGGCTTATCCTTTTTATGGCGGTTTTGTCCTGACTAGGTTCCTATTCTTCCAAATGTTCGTCGTTTTCTTGTTCCCCCTTATGAGGGCTCTTTCCCTCTTGCCTTTTGTCTACTTGGTGGATTCTTCTATTTTTTGTATTACCCTTTTATTTGAAGGGGTTTCTTGGTTACCCACCCCGAAGTCAATTCTCGTCTATTCGGCTGATTATTGAGTTATATTGGTGGAGGTATTTCCTATATGGTATCCTGGTGGATTTTGAGGGTCTCTCTTTCCCTAGGTAGGGATATATGGATGATGGCACCCCCACCTCTTTGGCTACTTATTTGGACTCATGGATTCTAATTTCTCGTTATTCCCTACTAGAAGCCTAGTTCCTGTTTCCTGGGTTTCGTTTATACGGCTAGGTTCTCTTATTTCTTCGATCCCTGTTTATATACAGGCCCATTCAGTCAATTCAGATGGGAATTTTTGAAGAGGCATTCATCCTCTTACTCCTTATGATTTATACGTGGATCTACTCGGGGTTTCTTGGATTATATGCTGATATCGATTACGCCCCTACGTGGTAGGTCTTTCTCATGACTTGACTTATTGGTGGCTTCATTGGAAGCCAGACTAAAGAATTATGGGACAATCTAATATTCCCACCTATGGGGGTTCCTGAGTACGTTCCTTTTGTTCTCATATCCCTTTTTTTCTTTCTTTTGTCCCCCGTTCTCTTCATTCTTTTTCCCTAGGCCTTTCTTCTATTTCTTATTATACACTTTCCTTATTCTTTTTTGTACCCTTTATGTTACAATTGTTTTGGACTATATATGGTTATATAAACTTATGATATGCCTTTTACATTCTTTTTAGGTTGCTCTTCTTTTTTTATCCCCTACTATTATACTCATTCCTTTTTTTCTTTCCCTTTTCCAACTTTTATGGTATCTTCTTTATTCTTCACCTGATTTCGTGCTACTACCATCTTAGCTCTATAGGATTATCGTTCTATTCTATGCATGCTCTTTTCTTATCCTCCGTGGGGTTATTCTTCTTCAGTCTTTCTATTCTTTTACCAGGTCCAACTAGTCCAACTAGTTAATCATCTTACCCTAGGTTAGTATAAATTAAGTTCATTACTTTCTATTTATTTATTATCCCCTTATATATCAATACAATCAATTTAGCCTTCTATATAAACTAAATTTATAGTTATAAATTTTCCATATATTATTACATCTCTATTTCTTCTTCATCTTTTAAATTATATTTAGTTAGTTAGTAAGTTTTATTACTAAACTATTATTATGTTTTCATTATTAGATTTATATTTTTCTTAGTTATTCTTTATTATTATTTACCTATTATGATTTGTGTATATTAGAGTTAGTGTATTACCTTTATTATGATATAATATAGTTATTGTTATAAGCTTAGGATTGTTTTACCTTATCTTTCTTTTAGTCTATGCCTATTATACGATTTCTCAAAGCCTCCAATACCTTTTTAAATATAAAAAATATAGAGAAATATCTATTCAAGTGCCTTTTATTAGTTTTAAATTTATTAGTATATATACATCTATGATATTTGATTAGGCACTTTTCTTAAAATCATTAAGACTCCTGCTAAAGGTTCTGACTTTTATATACTTTATTGTGATATGGTTAATAAGACTTTTAAACAGACTATACAACTTTTAGATGAAGAGATGATTCGCTTTATTTAAGCAACAATTTCTATAAAATCAACAACTTTAGATATCGTATTAATATATGTATCAAAACCTCTTTTGATTCTAACAAAACTATAAAAAAGCCTCCGCTACGACTAGATATTTATCTTGATTTATTGGCTTTATTTACAATATCTACTCTTAAGTATTATTTCTATTATCTCTAATCTTTTTCATTTTTTCCTAAGACATCATTCCCCAATCCCCAACCATTGTTGTTCTTCCTTATGACTTTTTTATATACAGTTCTCTCTTTTTTGTTCTTTGTTTCCTTATTCTTTGTACCTTTTATCCTTTTCTTCCTCTATCCTCTTGTTCTTCTTATTCTTTATATATGTTTTAAGACGTTAGGTGCTCAGCTATAAAACTCTTTTCTTATTTGGCCTTCCGACTATTATTATATTTATAGTCGATTCATTCGTTATTATTATTTATTAGATTTCTTAACTATTATTCATCATTAGTTTATGGATAGTTATTTATATATAACTGGTATATAAGAGATAATTACTATATATAAATGTAAGTGTATCCATTCTTATGAATTGTACGTTTCCCTAATTTTATATATTATAATGATTATGGTGGTTATATATAAGTACCTTTTTATTCTACTTCTTTTTATACTCTTTCTTCTATAGATATTCTTTCTCCATTTTTTCTCTCTTACTCTCTTTCAATTTTTCCTTTTCTATTTGGGATGTTGATCTTATATTCTTTTTTCATTGGGGTTTATATGCTTCTTCTTCCTTTCTCTTTCTCTCCTTCAGTTTTCTTTATGTCCTTTTTGTTCCAAAAGCTCAACCTCCTTTTTCTTTTGGATAGGTATTATAGCATGTCTTTCGCATATTATTTATTTTCTCTAGTGATTTATTGTGTATACTAAATTCTATGCCTTAAATTGATATTCTACCTAGTTATAACATTTAAATGTTTTATATGTTTAATGTGGTATTTACGCCTATTATGTTGTAAAAGCTCAATTATATAAATAATCTTTATTATCTTTATAATATAACTCACTTCTTATACTTATCATTAGATCAATAACTTACTAAATAGTTTTTTAATATTAGAAATGACGCGCCTATCTATAACTTTTACATATAAAATAACTAATAACTAATACATAATACCTTAAACTTTAACCTTAAACCTATAATCTATAATACAAAATACAAAATTTAAAACCTATACACATAAGGTTAATAGATATAATGGCTATATTAACTAGAACCTATACATCTATAAAATAATGTAATAAAAAGGGTTTAACCTTTAATATACTTAATTGGGCTGAATTTGGATTGATAATTTATAAATTGGGAAGATAAGCAATGGATAAAATTTATACATAAAAACACTTGAAAATAATACTAAAAGAGTATATAAATAAGATTACACATCATAAATATTTATTTTAACAGTACATAATACAATTATATCCTATTATAAACTATTCTAAATTTATACACGTCCTTCTTTTTTATATTTTTGCGTCCCCTGATTCTTTTTCTCTCTTTATCTATTTAGCTATTTATGAATTTTTCTATACCCTTATATTATTATATTATAGGGTCTCGTTATTTTATACTTTCGATTTGATCCCTAGCCCTCTTTTACACTCCCCCCTTTTCCTTTCCCTCATCCTGCATTCCCTTTCTCTTCTTTTTCTTCCAGCCTTACCCTTCTTTTCTATTACCCTTTTCTATTCTTATACCTCTTTTCATATATTTTTCTACCCTTTTATCTATTCGAACTTCTTTAGTTTCTTTCTCCTCTTATTATTCTTTTTTACCTTTTCCTCTATATTATTCTTTTTTTATTCTATGTATCTTCTTTATTTTTCTATAGGCCACATTCTTGGCCTTTTTCTTTAGTTATGGAGACTCTTTTTTTATATATTCTTACCCAACTTGTTAAACTTGTACTTATAGGTTTTATAGTACTTATAGTACTACTACTAGTTTATCCTCTTTCCCGCCTTTTTTTAGTTTCTTTCTATATTCTTTTTCTTTATTATATGCTCCGACTTTTCTTTTTCCCCTACTTTCTTTCTTTATTCCTATTCCTACCCACTCATTTTCTTTCTATGTTTTTTAATCTTTTATCTTTTTTTTTATTGGTTTGGCTATGTCTCTTTTACATACCCTTTTCCTGTTTTTCCCATTTCCTTTTCTTGTTTTCTCTCTTCTCCTTCCCCTTTTTCTCTTTCTTTCTACTGCGCTCTATGTGATTCCATTCTTTTTTGTTTTCAGACCTATCTCTTTTGTTTCCCTAGTATCCCTTTCTCTTCCCGATCCCTTTTCAATCTTTTCTTTCTCTTCTCATACTCTTATTGTTCTATTCCCTCCCTTCCCTTGTTCTTCCTTATCTTCCTTAGTCTTCACTGATCTTCTTTTTTTCCCCTCTTCTTTTTCGTCCTTCTTTCCCTCCTGTTGCTTTTTAAGCTTTACTCTTCTGACCTGTACCTTTTCTTTATACTCTTCTTCTACTTTCATCAGGGGCTGCTGTTACATGATCACACCACAGTATTATTTATGCTTGCATTTTAGGAGCCATTTTAGGTTTTATTTTTACTATTCTACTAGCGATCCTCTTCCCCGTATACCAGGGGTTTGAATACTACAAACATGGATTTTAGTGAGAGTGTCTACGGAACAACTCTTTGCAACCGGGTTCCACAGGATTCACGTTGCGCCCTTAAACTATTCTCTAAGTACGATATCAAAAGATATCTTGAATAATTTCCACTCTTCAATAAAACATCTGACTTATCTACTAACGAAAGAAAGTAGGGAGTGTAGCATGTCAGAAAAACTCGGGAACATAGATCCTAATCTTAAATGAGTTTCGAGTGAGTAATGTTTATATGGTCTAACCAGTACAGTCCTAAGGGCTAACTGTGTCTTAAAGATTTGATTAGGAAGAACTTTAATAATTTAATTGTGTGGGTGTGAAGGATGATAAAGGGAATAATAATAAGGTATGTAATTCATAATTACAGGGCTAGGAAGACCAACCTATATAATACTTAGGGATAGGGGTTGGGGATTTGCTAAGGGGCCCCTATGAAAACGGATCTGGGAAAGTAGATAGTACAAAGTCCAGAAGCGAAACAAGGGTTCAAAAGAAACAGCAGTGGAAGGGGAGGGTGGGATTTCACTGGGACAAAGACTAAAAGATGATAATAATAAGTATGTAAACGCATATTATTCTTTGGAATGTTTAGCCTCTTAGCAAGTTATCATAAGGTACCCGATTTCTCCAGGTTCAGACCCATTAACTTTTGATGGTATAAATATGGATGTTTCTTTTTGTGACTTATTGAGTTCTGAATTATTTTTATGCTAATCTGCTAGACGTTCCTTTATTCCTAATTTTTATCGTAAAATGCGACCTTTTGGTCTTTCATCCCCTACTGATAAAATTGTTCAGCTATACGTGCTATTTTTGAACAAGTCCTTGAACCTAGATTTTCTGACTACTCTCATGCTTTTAGACCTAGACGAGGCTGTAATACTGCTTTAGCTAATATTCGTAATTGAAAAGGGATTAAGTGATTTTTGGAAGGTGACATTAAGGGATTGTTTGATTATATTGATCATAATATTTTAGGAAATTTACTTGAACAGCACTTTCGGGACCAAAGAATTCTGGATAAAGATTGAAAGTTTGTTAGAGCTGGGGATGTTGAGTTTAATACTGTAAAATACAAAATAACAGGAATACCTCAGGGAAGTTTGATAAGTCCCTATCAAAAAAATAGACGAGTATGGATAGGATAGAATAATAGAGAAGATAAAAAGAAAATGGGGAGAATGAAGAGAAAAAAGAGACTAAACTAGAGAATATAAAAACTAAATAGGAGGGACTAAGCGGGAAGGTTTGAATGAAAGACTGCAGCTTAAAGGCGAGTATTTTAGGGAACGTAGAATAACCAATAATTCTTTACCTAATCCTGAAGTTACTAAGATTAATTATGTGCGTAAGGGTGATAAGTGAATAATTGGTGTATATGGTTCTGCCAAGTACACTGGTCAATTGAAAGCGCATATAACTGAATGACTTAAGAACAACCTAAACTAAGAATAATTCCAAGATAAACCCAACTAATAATGGGCTCTAGTGGACTAAATTTATAGGTGTTAAGATTTCTCGATAAGCGTCTAGGAAAGGACAAATACGTAATAATAGAAAGCGCCTATAACTGCAACAGTGAGTAGAGCCCCAGTACGAAAGATTATAATATCTAAAAGAATAGGAAAGTTTAAGAAGAAGGGACTGGGGACTAAAAGAAAGAATAGAAAAATGTGTGAAAAGATATCAGACAATATATAAGTATTATATGGGGTTTAATTACTATCTGTGGTTTCTTCCTCTCCTTATCCATTTTATGTTCTAGTTTTGTCCAAATACAAATTGATATCTATTAGTAAAGTCTTTTTGATTTTTGGCCCTTCTTTAGTCATCTAAGACCCTATCCCTGGTTATTTTTTTTTTGTCCTCCTCTTTTTCTTATACACCTCTTTTTTTCTAGTACTCTATTAAAGTTTCTTTTTCTCTATTTATTCTATTTACTCCCTTGGATCCCCTTGTCTTTGTAGAAGATGATATATTTTTCATGCACCATATCCGGAGTATTATAACCCTTTACGTCAATTTAAACCCTTTTGATAAACAGGTAGAGCTCTATCTACATAAAGCAGGTACCATTATGTCATACTTGCCATATTAAAGCACATGCTGGGTTATATGAGCGATTAGCGTTGAGGGGGGGTTAGTTGAGCCTCTTTAGACTCCCTTTTCTTTTCTTTTTTCCATTTCTTTAGGTTGTTTCCATTTTTTCCCCTGTTTTATTCTCATCCTTTTTATTTCTGGTCGCTATATATAGTTTAGTGGTGAGCCCTATGAAGGTAGGAGCTCGGTAAAGAGGAGTTTACTATTATATAATTATTATAGCAGGCTTGGGCGCTTATTTCACTTATTGTCGGTACACTTTGGCCGTATCTTTAGTAGAAAAATTATCTTTTCACTAGACTTCACGCAGTAGGATATGAGTCAGGTATTTTATAGTGACATTTTGTAGTTGTATGACTGTTTATTTACGTATATGTTTACTGAGGAGGATTTTAATATACTAACCCCTTTTTATCTATGAAAACAAATACAAAAAAGGAAGACATAAGAGTTGGGAAACGAAGAGGGATACGAAAAAGAAAATAACAAAAGATGCAGGTTGAGAAAAAGATGCAAAGGATCAAAAGAGAAAACCCCTGTATAAAAAGATTAGTGAAGATATGTTAGATATATGAAGAACTAGATCTAAAAGAGTCTATTGTGATAGGTTGACCAGAATCTGAAGGAGGAGAAACAAGGAAGGTAAAAGATACAGAAGAAGAAAAGTTAAAACAATAGGTTGTTATATGAAAAAGGATAACTCTCTCTTGAGGGGAGGCAGAGGAGGATCCTTATCATAAATTTATCTTTCAGTTCGGATAATAGAGCATCTTTTAGTATATGAAAAATCAAGACTTTTAGAGAACATCTAAAAGGACAACTATGCTAATGTTTATCTTCATCTTAATATAAAAATTAATAATAGAATTATAAAACGACTGGGAAAATGAACATTGATTAAGAAGCATTTTTAATTAAAAACTATAAATTAGTTTAACTATACGACACACTAAAAATGTTAATTAGAGTAAAAAGTGGGGACCTATTAAAACGGAATCTGTTGATTAGACTAGCCTAGTTTGAGCCATTATTTATACTAATCAATTACTACTTTTCTCTTACTATTTTTCTATACTTTCACTTTTCTTAGTTTTTCAATTATTTTAAGTTTTATTTGGGGGTTTTATACAGATTGAGCATTATTTTTATTTTTTATGGGTTTGTTTCTTATCTTCTTTCTCTTTTTCCCTTTTTATGCCTTACGGATCTTATTCCTTTTTGTCCATTCTAAACGTTTATGACCTCAACCATTGTTCCTCTGGCATTCTTTTTTTACTCTTCTTCTATTTACACGGTCAATGTGGTCTCGTTTAGGCCCGTGTGGGGTCCCCTGGTTTATGTTATCCGGGTATTCATACCTGATGCATATTCAGATTCATATTCAGATACATACCCAAATACAGTCTTTCTATTAAACAGGGTAAGGTTCCCTAATAAATATTGAAAAAAGGTTAAGCCTAAATCGTAAAAGCTTAATATAAAAGAATTGGTGTCACCGGTCGTACGTCGGCCCCCTAAATGTGAGGACTATAAAAAAGCGGGGGGGCCTCTTCAGGGTATAAGTAGAAAGAATAAAAAGGAAAAGAGAGAAATAAAAAAACAAAGGAGGTATATAAGGGGCACACCCCCAACATAGCATCCTCATATATCCCAATCTATCCCACTATATACGAAAAAATAACCCAAATCAGTAGACTGATAAATATAATAAACCCTAATCAGTGCAATCGTGAATTTATTTGTAATGTAGATTTCTATCTTCCAATTATATAAACCAGACTTAAGTGATGTTTATTACCGGTTTGGCTCTTTATCCCCTCTTAACTAAAATTTATAATCTACCCCTTTAACCCCTTTTTATACTTCCATTAGAAACCTATTAATACTTCTTTTTATAATAAGTTAGTTCTTAAATACCCTTTATATAAATGTCAGGTAGGACATAATCCTATATTTAATAAGAGATGTAGATAGAGCCAATAGCTTTTTATAGCTAAACAAAATTACCCCATAGATAAGCCCAACTTATACCTCCAATCAAAATATAACAAAAGTAATAAACACTTTTTATCTTATTGATTAGTCTTTTAAATTATTAAGTTAAATACCTCTTTATTGGTTATCTTTATAAGCGACTAATCTTTATTATTAATAACTATGCCAATTTTTATGTTTAGTTGAGTGTATATATACATCTATAGAATAAATCTTATATGAATTACTTTTAACTAAAACCAAAGAGATTGTAACGGTAACTGTTGCTAATAATTATTAGGTGGTCTTTAAATAAATTTACAAATAACGATAAATTATGACCTAAGAGAAATTCACTTTTTATAAAGGCATGGAAAGGAATCATCGGGCAACATGGAGGAAAGGGGATCAAAAGAGATTCCAAACCAAGGGGGGAGCGAAATTGGATTAGCCTAAGCCTAAAAGCTTGTTCGTATTACAAGATTCAAATTTAGGGAAAAGAAGGAACCCTGTACCTTGATTCACTTCTCTATTAACCCCTATTCAAATAATAGTAGAAAGGTGAGGTTTAATTTTATCTAAAATCTACAACTAGACAAATAGATAATTGGGGTACCAATAAGTATTTATTAGGATGAAAGAGAAAGTTTGGATTAGAAATAACGAAGGTGATAAAGAGGGGGA
The DNA here is from genome assembly GCA_022478985.1 of Massospora cicadina. Classification (NCBI taxonomy): domain Eukaryota; kingdom Fungi; phylum Entomophthoromycota; class Entomophthoromycetes; order Entomophthorales; family Entomophthoraceae; genus Massospora; species Massospora cicadina. Next base: position 11,967 of record JAKSZP010004936.1, read on the forward strand.
GATAGTAAGAATGTGTCTGGAAAACCTATAAAAGATTAGAATAAGGGGGTAGAAAAAGGAAGGCTAAAAATAAAAAGGAAGCGAAAGTATAACAGTGAAGGTTAGCTCAGAAGGACCGATAGGATGGGGTAGAATTTGCATAAGGGGTCAGGAATATAACTAGGGAGGCGAAGAGTCATAATTTGACTATACATAGTTGGCTAAGTAATAAAAGACCCGAAACGTAATTATTTATCCATTACCAGGCATTTAGGCCGAACTGGTGATCGTTGTAGTGATCTCTGATGAGTTGTGGATCGCAATAGTGAAATGCAAATCTAATAACGTGATAGCTGGTTCTCCACCAATGTAAGTAGCGTCAACAATTTAACTCATTTAAGGTTCAGCACTGAATCGCATATTCTAATACTTTTAATTGAATAGGGGACCTTGACCGGTTTACCTTTGTGAATAAATCTCGGGATTGAGTACTTTGTTGAAACGGTTGTGATAAGGTTCTAAAACGAAAGGGAAACAGCCCAACACATTAGTAATGGTCCCTAAATATTACTAAGTGATATTTAGGTGTTACCAATTACAGCCATGACTTATATTTCTATCCTTTAAAGTTAGTCTTACAAGCGGTCTAGGTTCCAGGACCCCAAAATACATTCTTTTTATCCCTTTTTGATACACGTCCCTAATCTTTGTCCTTATTAGATTATTTTTTATCATTCCTTTTTCCTAGTTATCTTATGTTTATTTTAGTGGGTTGTGGAGCGTTCTACTTAGAAGAAGAATAGATTTATTTAGATTATGTAGAAGTGAGAATGCTGGCATAACACATTCTTCGCCGAATACGAATGGTTTTGTTTAGTTAATCGGTCTCTAAGCTATATTAGTGATGAGTATAATGCAGCCAGTAAACTGGTGCAATAATGCATTGGAATCCATTTAATCATTCTCCAAGTCACGATAAGGGGGTTTATTGAAATATTAAAGGGCTAGATTTAACTATAGATTACATAATTAAGGGGATATTATGCTCCTAAACCGTACCAAACCAACACAGGTTCGTGGGTTGAAAATACTAAGGCGTTTAAAGAGATAAAATCGAGTAAATCGGCAAACTAGCTCAGTAAGTTAGGTGGAGTACCGTAAGATTGACTGATTTCTAATTTTCTATTCCGATACGGTGGTTATTAGATTGTTATAGTGATAGGATGCAAACTACAGAAAGGCACAACTGTTAACCAAAAAGACAGCTTAGCGCAAATACCTAAAGTAATAGAATGCGAAGCGACATCAGCCCGATTTCAGAATATCGGTAGTTTGATAATTTGGAGTCTGAATAAGACTAATAAGATCTTACCTAAAAGATTGAAACTAAAGGATAAGACGGCTGATAATAGGAATGGGGTGAGGGATGGCGGTCTAAAAGCTGAGGATTCTAAGGTAGCTAAAGTTAATACAATAACTTACCTCAGAATAAGTGAATTTACTGCCCTTGAATTGACCTAGTGTTAATAGGCTATCAAGAATTTCACTATATGCTGAAACATAATTAGACTGGCACTTTAATTTATAATATACTTAAATGTAAGAAAAACCTAGTCAACCCTTGAGTTATATTTCTAATTCTAGTTGTGCATAAACAGCACTAAGTTAGTTTCTGAAGAAATAAATTATTATCGAAAACTAAAACATATGAGAATCTTGTAAGTAATTGAAAAGATAAGAATGTTACAGCACATTCTTTTGTTCTATATTCAGATGATTTACACTGGCTAATTATGTATATATAAATTATAAGAGTTGATCTTATAAAAATATAAAGTCTCTATTCTCTTAAGTAATCATTAAACACAATATGAAAAACAATACTGTTATGAATCAGGGATTCGACCTGATTGAGTTACTGGTTTTATTGACGGAGAAGTATCCTTCTCTCTTGACTTACTTAAAATTGATACGACTAGATTGGGTGTTCAGGTACAGTTACCTTTCTCAATCACTCAACTTGTTAGAGACTCCCAACTTATGGAAAAGTTAGTGGTTTGGGTGTGGAAAGGTTTCCAAGGATACCGAATCTAAACGTCAATTCAGTATTCGGGCTTTCGATGATTTAAGGGATCATCCCTTTACTAGATAAGTATCCATTGATGACTCAGAAAGCACTTGATGCTAAAGATTTTCGTAAAGTGCATAGGTTTAATGGGCTTCACTTGACAAAAAAGGGTATTGATGAAATCAAAATAATAAAGGCTGGAATGAATCCGAGGTCGGATAGAAATGTATAAAATAGGAAATCTGTTATTGTAATATATTTGCTGATCCTTTATTTACACTTCGGTTGATTTATAGAGTTCTCTTTGGGTGAATATGAACTATATTATAGCCCTTGTTTATTAATTAGTTTTACATAGATTAATAGGCAATATAACGAGGCCCTCTGCATACGCCTGGGAAGCGTATCAAAAAGGGGGTCAAGGGACAAATAGTAGGCCTAAAACAGACAGTATAAAACAATAAGGTAATTGTAATAAGTGGCTGTACTAACAATACAGGAAGAGTCTGATCAGAGGCACTGAAGTGTAATGGGTAATCGCGTAACTAAACCAGATAGTAATAAGATCTGTAAAAGGACAACGAGTAGACGTTCGTAATTGGTGTCTACTAAGAAGATCAATGTGTATACTAACAGTCTTTAAAAGAAGACCTTGTTGGGTAAACCCAGCCAAGGAAAAAGAGAAATAGAAAAGGAACAAACAAAAACTGCCTCTCATAAAATCTTGGTTTGTTACCGGGTTTTCAGAGGCATAAGGTTTTTTCTATTAAACACGTTCTTTAGGTCCCCGTGTACTACTCCATTTTTCTACCCCCAAAATCTTTATGACCAGGAGTTCTAGTTTCAGTTATTTATTATGCTAAAACCATTAGAGTCCCTGGACCTGATTTCTTTTATGGTTCTCTATTTCTTATTCTCTTCACCATCTTATTCCTCCTTTTTATTAGTATCCTTTTATTACACAATTAAGAGGTGATTGTTTACTATTTAGGAGAGTGGCCTTCATTATGTAGGCAACCTTTAACTCCGAAGGGTTTTTCTGAAATTCTTTCTATTAGAGCTGCTTCTTATAGGACATTTTTAGGGAAATGTTTTAGTCCTGCGTTCTGATTTTTCTTCCATTTAACCTGTAGAGCGACCCATTGTTGTTGATCCTGTTGTTCCACATGGTATATGAATCGCCGGGTTTACAGCCGGGGATGGTCATTTTGGAGTTACAATATCTGATAGTTATCGTGGTCTTAGTCTAACATTTGTTCTAACACAAAACGTACAGGACCTAGAATAAAGAGTTTTGAAGTATATTTTGGTTGTGGTAATACTACTAGAAAACCGAAACCAAAAGACAAATAATTTTGTAGTAGACTATTCGAAGATCTGGACCAAAAGATTATATAATACAAAAAGAATATATTGTTGGGGATTAAAAGACTCAATATAATAGATAGGTGAAAAGTGGCTGAGATCATAAAAAAGAAGGAAGACCAAACACCTCAAGGTGTGGCGAAAATCCAGCTTATTCGGGACGGGATGAAAACTAAGAGATATGATAAAGATAAATACCTATTTTACTATGTTTAACCTCTTGTTGTTACGACTATTTAGTATTAGATGTAATAGGGCCATGTGGTCTTGCATGAATGATTGTATGATGATTTTGCTGTCTCTACTCAAGACTCTATGAAAGAGAATTTCCCGTGAATATGCGGGATACCCCTGGGTAGGCAAGAGTGCGACAAGAAAGTTTAAATTGGTAAGGAGGTGAAAATCCTCCTAGGAATCCATAGTTTGAGCACTAGTAGGGGGAGTAGTGATTCTGTAGTGTGAAGCCTACTGAACATTATAAAATGGCCTACTGATATTCTTTACGGTAAGTTAACTATTAGATTATTCGCAGTCTATATAAGGACAACCAAAGTGAACTCATGGTTGAAGCCTAAATCCTTATATTCTATCATTATACAATATAGGAAAGATTTATTATTGGTCATTTTGATTCTTATTATCTTTATAGTAGAAAGTTGTGTCTTTCTTAATGGGTCATTTTATCATTTACGTATAGTGAGGCTCCTAAGGAAATAACTAATATCTGTTTATTTTAATAGATGGATAATTTAGGGATTATGAAGTGCCAAATAATAGGTGAGCCTTATTGCGATAATAAGACCTTATTATTATATAAAGGTCTAAATTGGAAGTTTTGATATCCCCTAGTAGGTAAAGGTAATTACCTAATCACTGATGTTTATTGTCAGTCTATATGAACTATTTTATTATATGCTTATATATCATTTATCTGAAACCATGCTGATTTATTACTAGGTCTTCTTTATTATTT
>JAKSZP010004937.1:0-16268 GCA_022478985.1 Massospora cicadina
TTTCATTAAAGAACTCTCATTCTTTCATCCCTTGTTCTCTTTTCATCAAGCTCAATTTTGAGGCATTACTGGATTCAGATCCCATTGTGCTAAATCCAGTAATTTCCCTTGAGCATAACGAGGCAATTTCTCCCAACTTAGATCAATTTCCTGATTGAGTCAGTTTTTCTACCCAAGTTCCTTTTCCAAATTGGCCAATTTTACAAAAAAACTATCTTGTCTACCAAATTGACAATTGGTAATAACAAGCATGTCAAACTTCCATATCATGAACTTTGGGGTAAATTAACCAAGGCATTTAATATCTCTTTTGTGCCTCGTGACCTTGATAGTTTACTTTATTGGGATTCTGCCTCCTTTGCACTCCAATTCACAGGGCAGGTACTTTGCACATGGGCTAATTCACTCCCCACATCACAAAATTTTCACCTTTCATTTCCCTTCCAGTTTCAAAAGCCTGCAGCCACCACCTTCAAGATGCTGTTTGCTGTTTGCACAATTACTTCATGACTGGGACTATCCATCAATATCTTCCATTAATGGCAATGATCGGTGGTATGGTTCAGCAGCTCCCTGCACCTTTCCCTTGTTTGCTGTTCTCTCATATGCCAAGTGTTCTTGAAGCCCGTCGTCAAGCACTCTGGACACAGCTTTGGCACCTGTTCCATATTGAGATTACATGGACTTGTTTGCAGTATGCATATTCTTGCATTTCTGTTTTCCTCCCCAATCTGGGGTTTCCTGACTTGCCAAACTGGACGTCCCTCATTACTCTTCCCATCGTCACATATTTGCAGAATCCACCTTGAGTTCAAAGAACTTGGTTTCATCTTGCTCTTTCCCTTGCAAGTATCCAATCTCAAATCAACTTTGGCGACCTCTTTCACGATATAGTCATTCAACCTCCCTCCCCCCAGAGGCGTCAAAGAAGAGCTCACAATTCGCAACCTGAGGCATAAAAATAAAAAACATATTTATTTAATTTCTTTTTCCTTTCTTTCATATATTTCTTTCTTTTTTTAGCATTAGGTGGTCCCAAAAAATATTTGAGGTGAGTTGACCTTGGGACAAATATATAACACTGTGAATTTTTCTAGCCAGTACAGGTTTTGAACTCAAAACCTGCACTAGGGTGGAAGCAGATTTACCTTTTTATAGGAACTCCATGCTTTATTAAAATAAATCTAAGGGAAAGTAAGAGGGGAGGGCAGAATATAGCTATTCAGCTGAGGGTAAAAAGGACTGGGGGTTCAGGCCGCTAGAGTTCTAGAACCTCTGACCATTGTTGATTGGGGATCGCCATCACTAGCCATGGTACTAGCATTGGCGGTCTTACAGGCCATTCAATTCTCAATTTGATTAGTTGCCTCATCACATGCGATGAGTGATCCAATGGATAAAGCCAAACTTGTGGCTTTATAACACCCAGGGATTATTTGCAAAAAATTTGAGATCTGACAGAGCTGATCAGAAATAATTCAAATGGTCTTCAATACCAAACCTCTGTGGTGGGGGCGCTCATTGCTCAAGACCTTGGCGATAAGTGCGCAGTGAATTACCCATACACAATAATGGTAAATAAAGGCTCATAGTTGTATTGGAGCTGTTCTCAGGGTTTTTGTAAAGAAAAGGTCCTGCAATGGATGTATTCCCGGTGGCAATTGTTCACCTGATAGGATGTAGCGCATCATGGACCAGTATTTTTTGAACATGGCACATTCATAGTAATGGTGTGCTATGTCTGCTTCCAGTTCAGCACATATGGGGCATTTTTTGTGCTAGTAGTCCATCCCACTGTGCTTGCCCAATTAGAATGCCCAATATAAGATCCACCAGGTTACTGAACGCTGTTTGGCTGTTACCAAGCAGGAGTTCAGGCCTGATATCAACTCCTTCATCAGGTAGTTGGTGTCATGGCCTTTGGTAGTCCAGTCATTTAGGATTTGTGGATGGGTGGTTGGATTGCGCCCTGGTTTCAGGAGCGGATCCCCATATTTTATCAGCATCAATTTGTACCTTATTCTGATCAACTTGGTTGTATATTCATTGGAGATTTGGTTACGCTCCTCCCAGCTTGTTGCAGAAATCATTGTGGAATTACATGCTTTGACGTCCCTTTGAATTTAGTCAGCCTCTCAGTACAATCACTCAAATGACCATCTGCCCTGGTGCATGGCCCAATTTCATAGTTACCAGTAGTGTGGGGCACCTTTTTGGGAGGTTATCCGCGGATGGTTTGCCATCCATTCACATATCAATCAGGGGGAGACCGGCTCTTGGAGGCCTTGGGCTCTTGCCAAGTTCACGCCCCATGCTAGGGTCAGGCAATGCATGTGCATCTGTGTTAGCTTCAGAAATGACTTCCCCATATATGTCAGGCGTGAGATTCAAAGTCCAGGAGGCCCATGCCTCCTTCATTCTTTGGTTTTGACAGGGCTTCCAGTGGTATTGGTGCCACCTTCGCCTTGAACCACAGGAAAGTTTGGAGCATTGACCTGATTTTCTTTTCTAAGTTCAGGCTCATTGGCAGCATGTGAGCAACATACCACAACTTCGAGAAGATGAAGACATTTATCACCTGCACTTTCTCCTCAAGGCATAGTCTGGCGGTTTTTTCAGAATGCCCTTCAGATTGATAAGCTTGACAATACTTCCTGTTCAGTCTCCAGTACCACTGTTCCCTTGTCATTGAAGAGTATCCTGAGGTATCAGACTGTCTGGGAGCTCATAATTGGCATTGTGTCAATTGGCGGGCTGAAGCTCAGGTTGCCGACCCTAATCACTGAGGTTTTTGCCAAATTAATTTTTGCATTTAATGCGAGCTGATAAAGGTTTAATAGATCCTTGGCGCCCTGGAGGTCAGTTGAGGAGCTTATTCCTACTACTGTATCGTCAGCAGATGCTAGCATCTTCAGTGTCATTTGATTAGGGTGGACTAAACCCTGGAGCTTTGTGTCCGCTGCTGCCAGTAGAATGTTGGCTGCAAAGTTGAAGAGTATTAGTGACATAGGGTCACCTTGGCGGAGACCTTGCCCAACAGGGATTTTGTTGGTTGTGCCATCTGCGACCATAACCTTTGTTACCAGGCCTGAGTACAGCGTCGTTATCCATGCTCAAAATGTGTCAGGGATGCTGACCGCCTTTAGTGCCTCATGTAGGAATGACCACACTACTCGGTCATACGCCTTTTCCATGTCAAGGAACATAAGGTATCCTTGTTTGATGCCCCTCATATCCTGGAGTATGCTCTGGACTGAACCAATGCTGTCCCATATACTATGGCCTTTGATGAAGCTGTGCTGGGCACTATAGAGCATGCACGGTTTTGTTGCCATCAGATGGTTAGATAGGATGCAATGAGTAGTTTATAATCAGCATTTGATAGTGCAATCAGGCGCCAGTTCCAAAGTTGGCATCTGAGGCCTTTTTTGTACAGAAGTACGATTCAAGTTTCATGGCCTCCCAGAATTTGTTTGCCATTGTGCAAACAGTGGTTAAAGAGGGCTTTGAGCTCTGTCACAATGTGGTCTCAGAATATGCTGTATATTTCTGCACACATATAGTCGGAGCCTGGTGCTTTCATTCTTGGTGACTCCTTTAGCACCCTCTTAACTTCATCAATGGAGATTTTGGCGGATAGCTTAGCAATGTCTTCCAGCATACAGCCACCCAATGCCAGCTTGACCAGTTCAATAAGGGTTTTTGTCACCAATTTGCTCATTTCTCTTTGTCAGAAGAGATCGCTGTAAAAATGTTTGACCTTGCACTTGATCATTTTAGGGTCTGATGATACTTCCATTTCCACTGTCTTCACTTTCCATGCCCTAGCCTTAGTTCAGATTTCCTTGAGGTGTTTCAGGCCCTCTTTGGTCATCATCTCCGCTAGGCTCTGATATCAGTAAGTTGCATTGGTCCATCTCTCTGAGTCTTGCTTCATCATTATGGCCCAATACTTTTTGTGTGTTTTTTTGGTACTCACTGCACCAGTCTTTGCTGTCCTAGTGGGTGAGCCTCAGCCTTTCTAATTTAGGCTTCAGTTGCTTCATGGTGGCTGTCCACTTGTAGGAGGTCACTTTTTTGAACTTCATATTATTGTGTTTCATTTTTGCTTTGATTCAGGTCCACCGTTCTAGAGGGTCCAACTCTGGGCGGTTGTCCAGATGTGCTACCATTCAATACAGTCCCACGTCAACCATTGGCGCCAATCCCTGTTCCTCAGCGTGGCTGGTGCCAGTTGCCACTCATGGTTCCTCGGAGGTTCATCAAGGTTGATCTCCACCTGGATAACCATGTGATTGCTTTTGGCATTTATGCTAACCTCGCTATTGGTTGTCATTGGCCTGAGGTCCAATGATATGAGGATGTAATCTAAACGTGATCCTGACAATGAGGATCCGGCGGCGTCATATGACCACTGCATTAGATTGGCTGAGTCATCATCCTCTTTGTCAATCATTAGGCACATCCCCAATTTGACTAAGTAATCGAGCATCTCATCAGCTTTACTGTTGGGAAATTCTCTCTTCAGATATGTATCCCAGCTCACATTCGTCCAACAGTTCAGGTTGCCTGCTATTATGGTCATCACTTTGGATGGTACCTCTGCTAAGAAATACCAAAAAATATGGTTTTTGTGGAGCTTCAGTGGGGCGTAGACTGCTACCACTCATATGCTCCTGCCAGTGTCTTTGTTTGTAGCCGTCGCTATCAAGATCCTACCAGCGTGAGTCTCTTCTACAAATTCCAAATCTAATTTTTTTTATCCATTGCAACTATCACCACGTGGTCCATCCATAGACCTTGTAGCCTATCTGGCGGGACCACGGGTGGTTTTTTGCATCGCGGTTTGAGCTCAGCACCATTTCTTTTTGGTTACCAGCTTGTGTTTCTAAAATAAAAATTAGGTTAATATTATTATTAGTTTTTAAAAATCGCATTTTAATCCTCCTCATTTGTATGCTCACCATCCCCCAAGCATTTGTAGTCGCAATCCTCATTTCTGGCTGCCTGACCCATAGGATGAGGTTTAGCGTTGTCTGGGTTGTGGATTGAGTCCTATATTGAGGTCTGATTGGTTGATGGTGGTGGTGTCAATGGTTGGCGGGGTGCAATATTTGGTTTTCAGGGTCAGTTGGTTGGGACTGGGATTATATTCCCAGGCATCCTGTGTACTGGGAATTTGGTCACCATCCCCATCTCCTTGTTGATGGTTAATGGGGATGGTTTTATTAATGGGTCTGGGTGCCCCTTGTTCCCTGCTGGTGGACCATCAGATTCTCCCTCATCCATCGGCCATATTCACAACCCTTCATTTGATTTACCAGCAGAACTCAATTTTTTAGTCAGTGATTGCTGTCATGGTTGAATGACATAATAGTAAGAACTGATGCCAGAGATAAGGCTGGGCGACAGGAGGCCCAGAAGGTGAAACTTCAGGCTCTCCCTGACCTGAAGCACACCTTAGATCAACGCTGGGTGCAAGCCAAGCATGCCCAGGTTAATACTAATGGGGTGCAAAACGCCTAGCCTCTTATCTCAGCCCAGGCACTGAAACTGACAATTTACATTTTAAATGAAGACAGTTCAATTTGCTTGGTTGGAGAGCAAGGGTTTGAGTCCCGCTCCAGCTATGAAAATTTGAGCTCAGGTAAAATACGGCTTCAATCAATTACTTGGTGAAGGCACTTTCAGTATATTTTACCATAACGGATGGAAGCGTCTGTTTATTGGAGCGTTAAGGCTTGGGCGCACTTCCGCAGAACCTGAATTTCCCCGGCTCACTTTAAATATGGTTTTGCGACCAACATTCCTTGTTGGTCGACTTTAATAAATAAAACCCCATTATTTTACGTTTTTTATCAATGGTTCCTTGGGAAAACTTGGTGGTGGACCTCTTTGGAAAGGTCTCCAACCATGTGGGCCACTACCTTATCTCAAAATTTACCAAAATCCCAGGGGCTCCTGTGGGCCGCCCAGGTCCCCTCCAGATCGAGGCACCCAAGCCCCCTGACGCCAAGCTACCCTTGATTGTGGACGTCCCTCTGGGGTCCACTCAAGCGGTGATGTTCCATACTTACCTGGTATTATATGTTGCTCTTCACACCCTTGCCTGGGGTACCTTTGCACTGGCACCGTTTGAGGTGCCTTCCTTCCCATTCTCCTAATGGCTAGTTCCCTAGTAATGTGGGTTTGCATCTCACATCACCTTGATGGGAACGAGAGAGTTACAGACACTCTCTTGACAATTGCCCAGCTGATTTTGTCAATTTCATTGCTCCTGCTAATCCTTCACCAGTCACCTTGGGTTTATTTGCTGATGACTTCCAATTCAATTTTATATTCTCTTTCATCTTGTTGGGTTTCAATTTCAACTTGCTGGGATCCTGCATCTGCCCTTGCTTGGGGGCCTTCTTCAGGTTTGCCTTCTGCCATCTTTCCTCCTCCCAGACCATCCATTCCACTTGGGTTGGACGTTTCTCTGTTGGTCCAGGGTCAGTTCCCTCATCCATTGCATAAGACTTGGGGTTCATATTTATAAATGGTTCATCATCCACTTTGGGTCACTTTGCCAATTCTTGTTCCCACGTTTCTCTATGTGCCAGGTCCAATTCTTGTCACTGGCATTTCAATCTGCTACCTCCATTAAGTTGTGTGGGATCCATTCTCTGGCTTTCAGGTAGAGGAAAGTCTTTTTACCCACCTTGGTGATTCCCCCGATGGGGTTGTATTTGTACTCTTGTGTAGTTTTATCTTTAATATGGTGGCATTGAACCAATGTGTGGCTGGTCTGGTAGCAGAACTGGCACACTTGTTTGGCATCCTCCTGTTTGACATATACTACCCTATTGAGGCTAAGCAGGCAGATGAATCTGGGTAGAGTAATTTTTTTGGTTTCATCCAGGGTGCCAGTTCATACAGCGCTTCCACTATTTGAGGGCAGAGGCACTTTGCAATGTAGTTGCTACTGGCTTGCCAGAATTCTCATACTTTCCCATAGTATGACAATCTGGTCCATATTACTTTGTGCACCCACTCCCATTTGCAATCAGTGGGGAGATTTTGGAAGGTTACTCACCTTGCAGTTTGGTTGGCATATCTGGTCGGCTCCATTTGCAGATAAATCCCCTTGTATTTGATGCCAATTTTGAGGAGTTTCTTGCGGTTTAACTCACCTGGGATCACTATATCTATATAGCCCCATTTAGGTACCCAGTGATGATCAAAGTTCCCTCCAGCTAGGACTTTGTTGAGTTCCTGATAAATTGACAATATCAGGTCGGACCATTCTTCCTCCTCCACTAGTTGCAGGTGAATTCAAATAGCATCTTTTAGGTATGATTTTGGTGTCTGGCAATCTGTAAAGCCTCCACTGATCAACTGATGGATGTATTTGATGTGGCTCCCTGCTCCGTTCCAAGTGTTGTCTTCAGTATGCGCCACCGCGGTGCTTTATGATTTGGTTTTTGCGCTTGGTTTGAGTACTTTGGCAGGGGTCTTTCCCTTCAAAATCCAACTTACCAATTTGTTGAGGCTGAATCCCTGGTTGAAAAATGCTTTTATCTAGCAAATGCTGATACTTCAGTGGTTGATACTTCTAGCCATTTTTGCTCCAATCTCTAGGCTCTGCCACTCCAGGGCATTTGATGGCAAGGACCCCAGTTGGTATCACTTAAGGGCAGATTCTGGGCTGCACGTTGGGTAAAAGTATTGTTGAAGGACCTCCAGCATAATTGAGCTACGCTGGCACCAGTCCCTTACTGTAACACTATTCCAGCCCCCATCTGTAAATACCCATGCCATGTCTGCTAGAACACCCGCTTCACTCCATTGGAATGCTTCTGAGGGTGTCATGTTCACATGACATGATAGTGGGGATCAACCCCAAAGACAAGGCTGGGCGCCTGGAGGCTCAGAAGGTGAAGTTAAAGGCCTTTCCTGATCTGAAGAACACCCTGGACCAACGCTGGGTCTGGGAAAAATATGCCCAGGTTGGGACCAGTGGTGCGCCAAACGCTCAGCCCCTGACAGCAGCCCAGGCATAAAAATGAACTATCTACCAAATTAAGGCAGATGGTTCAGTTTGCTTAGTTTCAGAATAAGGGTTCAAAACCCGTTCTTGCTATGAAATAACACACTCGGGTCAAATCCAACTTCAGTCAATAACTCTAGTGAAGTCGTATTTGACCTATTTTACTAACTCAGATGGCATTATTGCCCTATTGGTGAGCCGCTGCTTGGGCCCACTTTTGCATAACCCCAATTTCCCTATCTGAGCTTAAACACATTTTTCCTCACCAACATTTCTTGTTGGTCAACTTCCCAAAATAAACCTATCCCCTGTTTTAGGTCTTTTCTATTTTATGATATTCAGAACGCTCCTGTGCGTGGACCTCTTTGAGGAGGTCTCACATTCCATTCCACTTGCCATTGCAAGTGCTATTCTGCTCTCCCTCGTGCACTGTTTTTCAGCCCAGGATTCCTCCAATATGGGCCGCCTAAATCTGTCCAATATGTGCACTGCGTTGCCCTTCTATAGGGCTTTATTATGAAATTATCAATATTATGCCTCAGTGGTTATTGCTCCAGCACTCTCTGCTGGTCTCTAATCCCTCTGGCACTAACGGTTAGTTACCTGGTGTTGGGCCTGTGCACCAAGCACCACCATGCTGGGAACTGGAGAGTTATAGACACTCTCCTGACAGAGGGGGTGAAGCCTTCAGCGGCATATGGGGCTGCTAGCATCAGTTCTGGGAAGGATTGCTTCTAATCCCAGATAGTTTCAATGCAGATCCCCGCTTTGAGCCATTCTCAGCCCAAGTCTGGGGTCATGACCCCTTTCATTGCTGTTGCTGCCTGTAGTAAAATCTCATGTTCCATCCACAGTTGGGCTGATTGGGGGGTGAACCCCGCTGCATCCCAGTCTGCAGCTTCAGCAATTGTTGTGGTGTCGCACCAGGTTTTTACTTTTCAATTGGGAATGGTTGGCCTCTAAGAGTTTTGTGAATCAGTTTAGTCAAGCCCAGCTCTGCCCATTCGCGCACTAGGTCCATACTGGCCCCCACTTGGAACCAGTATCTCATCTCCATCGGTGTGAATCCATTGGTGGACCAGTTGATGGCCTCTTTTGGCAACCAATCCTGGAAAGGTCCCCATTTCACCGCCTTTTCTTTTGTGCAGCCCGCTTTCATCAGGTCTGATGCAGTGACTGGTGGAATTTGGGTGTACAACCAGTGTAAGGCCTCAGTTGCCTTGAACCCGCTGTGATCCATGGTAGTGCCTCCTCTGGGAGAAAGTAATGTTATACCATTCCAGTGCCATGTCCAATGGAATGGAGTGTCGGGCCCATTTGAGGGCCATAGATGCATTTGGGAATCATTTTGCATACTTGGCTAAGTCTGTTGGGTTAAGGCCCAAGCTCCCAATGGCTTGGGCATATTGTGCTGTAATACCCACCTTATTGTACTCCATAGCATTTAATAGGTCGATGCCAGCCTCTATCCATGCTTTTGCATCTGCCAGTTTTAAATCTTTGTGGATTGCAGCCTCTATCACCTTGTAGTCCACAGAGATTTTCATCCATTCCAGGGTGTCTTCAGTTCAAACTCAGGATGCCTTGAATTGGACCACCATGTTGATCTAGATTTGGGTGTTGAGCCAGCGTTTGGCTGCTCTGGTGGAAAATTTGTGGTCTCACCATATAGCTGCAATGGCTGGCTTGATACCTTTAAAGATCCACTGAGTTGCCATAAAGTATGGAAACTGGAGGGCCTCCTATTGTTTGACCTCGTGGGTGGACATGCCTCAGCGCGCTAACATGTCTGACTGGATTGGTGTAAATTTTACCAGGGCCCTGGCCACTGACTTGACCGCTGTCAGGGTTTCTGCCCCTTCCAGTAATACTTTTAGTTTTTTAGCTGAACTCTCTCAGGTTTCCGATCCCTCAGATTTGGTCCCCAATATAGTTTCACCCCCACCTTGGTTGGTCCCCAATGGATTGTATTGGATCAGCAATTGGTTATTCAGGATTGGCCGTTGATGCATTGTTGAGCTAGAGCCCCCTGTCAGCATGACTTCATCGGGGATTGCACCCAATAGCATATTGGGGATCACGCCTGATGAATTTCTCATGTTGCCAAATTGATTTTAGTTGGAGACCATTTGCCCCCCCCCCCAACTGGGCCTTTTCAGAATGGAGCCCAACTTATTTTTCGCTCAAATACCCTGAGCGGATTCAGTAAGTTTCTCTGTGTCAGTAGAAAACTTTTTATATCTTGGCTCTGTTGGTTTGAGCTGCCAATTTTCATTATTCAAATCTGAGTCAGTTCTGGATCCTACCAATACTTCATCCAGATTTTTTGTTTTATTGGCAATAATTTTCTCACCCTGTAAGGCCCCAATCCCCTCTGCTGATTGAGATTTAATGTGAAATATTCCCAGCTCTGCTATTCTTATCATTGGGCCTCACTCCCAAAAGGTTGCTCTTGTCATCTGGGTGTCAGCGGTCATCAATCCTAGGGAGTCAACCCCATCATCTACGCTAGTCATTAGGGCCCCGTGACCCATCAACACATTCACACGTTTTGTTGTCATTCAAGTTACCAGATCATTTCTTGATGTACACATGTTAAATTGCCCTTCCCCATTTCTAGTCATGTCAGGGTTTGGGCCAGTGGGAAGGTCATCAGATGGTACATCCATCATAGCATCCTTTGTATTATTATTAAAAATTAATATTGGTGCAGGCAAGTCATCCATTTCTATGTGCTGTGCACAGATGGGCAGTTTGACTTCCCTACACTTGGGTGGTTGGCCTTTTTTCACTGCTCTATATAATTACAGTGCTCTGGCAGTTGGTTGCTCTCTCAATTCTTGTTCAGTTCACTTTTTGCTTTTAAAAGTGATATTTGTGAGAGAGAGGGAGCCAAATTTGCTAGAGGAGGTATTTTTAATATCAATTGGACAATCTCAATCAAAACTTGAAATAATAGTTACATGGCTGAACTTTCATAAATGTTAACTAATCACCAAGAGAATGGTTAATATTGAGCTTATCAAACAGATAGATGCAACCATTCAAAATTGAACCTATCAAATCAATCAATTTTGAGGACAGACTAGAGCCCCTTGTGGGGCAGTATAGCACTGGATCGCTGATACAGTGAATCATTTACTTTATCTATTAATAGTTATATAGTTATAGTTATTTAGCATTGTAATAAATAAAGTTAAGATGCTGAGAGGGAAAAGGGCATCAAAATTAGCGTTGTTGTATTAAATAAAGTAAAGTAAAATGTCAATGATTAAATTATAAGTAATTAAATTATAAGGGTATTATAAAGGTGTATAATAAGAATTATTCTTGATAAACAATATTTGACTGTTCTAGGTATACAAAACTTGATTAGTGTAAAATAAAAGTTTTATTTATAATAAATATAGAAAATTAAACTCAAATAAAAATTATTATATTTTATTTATTCAAAGTAGTATTCAAAGTAGTAAAAAATTATTTTATTAAAAGTCACTATTACTAAATGTATTGTTATATAAATTTAAGCTATAAGCTATAAGCTCCACACATTTTAAGTATAATTATTACATTAGAGTATTAGTAATCAGTATTAGTATTAGTATTAGTATTAGTATATTAGTATAGTGTGGACCATCTAGTACTAAAAAAAGTATTTTAGTATAGTGTAGTAATAGTATTAATAGTATTAGTTGAATTGATTTGGATCAATTAATTTATTACTACCAACCGCTTTCTTTTCTTTCTTTTAAAAAAGATTCAGTAGTAGCAGGAACCATTCTGTATGAAAACCACCCAAATCTTCCATCTTCCTTTTTAACTTGTATATCATTAATAATTAATTAATTAATGATAAGAGGTGATGGAGGAAATTATGTTCATCCTAGCCAGAACAGGTTTTGAACCTGTTACAGAATTTTTACCCCACTTTAGCTTGTGGTTACAGGTGTGCTCAACTACACCCGGTTTCTACCAACCATTTGGATTCAAATTAAAAACCCACAAGCAAGAAATACAAAATAATAGTTACACGGCTGAACTTTTATAAAACTTAACCAATCACCAACCGAACGGTTAAAAATTGAGCTTATCAAAGTGATCAATTTTGAGGACAGACACACATTTTTAATTTTTGCCAGACACTGTATCGTTGATCCAGTGAATTTAAAAGATACTCCTATAGCATAATTGGCTCAGCTTTTAGCTCTAACTTAAATTTTTTAAAGGTCAGTTGTTTGAATTCTGGCGCAATCACTTTTAATTAATTTTTTTATCATTTACCCCTTTTATATAGTTAAAACTGATATTGCAAGTGTAAATAAAACTAAAAATGATGAGCCAATGTAGTTATCAAATTTTAAAATTATTGTGTATCTGCATTTACTTTGGTTTTGCTTTAGACAATAAGATGGTAAGTTCTATATTTTTGAGTAGTATCTATATATATATAAATAGACGTTGGTATATCTGTATATCTGATAGCTATAGACTCTGACACCATTTGCCCAATCACCATGAAAGTTGGCCCATATAAGTATTTTTATGGAGAAGGTTTATGAATTTTAAAAATTATTATTTTCATAGTAAAATAAAAAGTTTTATATGTAACAAGTGAAAATCTTATGTTTTTGATGGCAATTGGTATATTGTTATGGCTGAGCAGTTAGATATTTGTTTGATTTGATATTTTAAATGGTTTAGTTAAGTGGTTTATGGTCATTTGGCTAATTAGCAAGTTAATCTAAAGAAAAACTTTGAATAAAAAACTCAGCTGATTTTAAAAATATCTCCTATAACATAATTGGCTTGGCTTTTGGCTCTAAACTTAAATTTTTTAAAGGTCAGTTGTTTGAATTCTGAAACAATCACTTTTATCTAATTACGTTTTATTATTTAAACTATTTATTTAGTTAAAGATGATATTGAAAGTGTAATTAAAACTAAGGGTATGATGAGCTAATTTAGTAATAAATATAAATTTAAGAATTTTGTCTCTATATAAAAATGAATGTTGGTATATATATCTATGTTAATTATCCAGTCAAATTTCTCAATCTATTGGAGCCTCCTAGAATGACACCGCACATATTACCCTTGAAAGTTGGATCACCAATATTGCTCCTTTGGAATCTGAACCTGCCAAAGTTATGCAATAAAACCAGACTTTCTGTGAAAAACTGATGTCAAATGTGATTGAAGCAACAATAATTAATGGCAAAAGTAAAGAAGAAGATATGCTGATTTTGCACATTGCAATGGTTTCCACTGGTTTGCCCTTTATATTCAAATGACTATGCTTTCTAGTTTGTCTTGCTTTTATGATGATACTCAACAAAGCTTAAGGGCAGTTGCCACATGTTGCCAGATTAAATTTAGAAAATTCATGTTTTTTGCATGGTCAACTATATGATGCTTGCTCCAGAGTAGGAAATTTAAAAACTTTGTACATCTATACACCAAATAAGAAAATCAAAAATATTTTTATCCACTTGTGTTACACTAGATATTAGTATTAGTTTCAATTATTTTAAGTTGGTTCAATTATATAGTGGATGAAACAGTCAAAAATATTATTCATTCATAGAAATTATCCATAAAAATTTTATATAGTTCATCATCTATTTATACCAATAAAAATATTTATTTCATCAGTATGAGTCATCTTTGATTTTTTCATGATTTTACACAATGTATTATAGATTCTATATTACATATATACTACCCTTTTATATAAATAAATATAAATGCAGGAAAATATCAGCAGAGCTCTGCTAGTATCTAAATAAAAAAATTTACTGACTGATATCTGAAACCTTTGAGTCTGATAGGTTCAATCTATTTGGTTAAGTGGGTGAGAATTGGCAAACATCATCAAATAATTCACCAAATTGCTCACCTGAAAATAAATAAAAATCAGTATTAGAGTTTTAAGTAGATTAAGTAGGATAATCAGCTCACTGGCCATAAGGGCAACAGCAAAGCTGTTAGTTCAAGTGGCTTGACAGTAGCGCTGGCACAGCCTATGGGTTATGTCAATTTGAGCTTAATATCTGATAAACTTTAATAGCATAGTGAAGTATGGGTATTTAGATGTTAGGTTTATATAATTTTAAAAACCTGCCTATTTTGGTTCCCCTAATTAGTAAATACTTTTGGCAAGTTAAGTAGAAATTGATTTAGTAGTTTGGAAGACATGTCACATACACAGTGATTTAAATATAGAGATGTTTTGGGTCACAGTTTGGTGTTATTTGATTGCTTCAATAGGTTATTTTGTTTATTAAGTGTTTGATGGCTTTTGGTCAAATCAATAGGACACAGTTTAGCTTTGAGGGGTTATTAGTTGGTTGATAATTTCAGTTAACTTTAGCTGAGTGGTTGGTGGTTTTTGGTTGATTCAATTGAGCAATAAGATTTGGCTGAGTGGTTTTTTTTAGTACTAGATGGTTGGATGAGTGGTTTTTTTTTTAGTACTAGATGGTCCCTGGCTGAGTGGTTTTGTTTATCTATAATATAAAATCTTAATTAATAAATTTGAATATCTGAACTTCTATAGACACCGTAGCAAAGCATGTGTAATTAATGCTAGTAGATCAATAAAAAATATTTTATACCCACAAGTATTGTAAAATTAAATTATTTTATTTTTGAGGTATGCTGACCAGGGGACAGACAATACTGAAATCAAAAAAAAAAACTGATCAAAAATGAACAAAAAGAAATAAAACTACTAACCAGGCGGGGAGCAGAAACTGCTAACCCACCATGGCAGAGGGTGAGGGGGGGTCAGGGGGTTGGTCTTCGGACAAATGTGCCCCAATCATGGGATTTTGATTAAAGTAGCAGATCAAAGCAAAAGTGCCAGAGAATTGGGGCATCTGCATAGTGGGTGTGAAAGTTGGTGTAGTATGAGTTTTCTACTTTCTCATTAAGATTAGTGCAGTCTAGTGCTTCAACAAATGCTGCAACAAGAATTTCAGCTTCTTTGCGGGCTTCAGGAAGTTGGGCAAAAAGGGAGATACTGTGGTGGGTGATTTTAGCTGAAGGGTTGAATTTGGTGAGCATTGCGACATTCATGACAGCAACTTCAGCATCATCAAATAACTTTGAGATGTCGCTGCATGTAGATTCAGGGAAGACAGGAGGGGGGAAGAAGAGGGTGGGCAGGCCATGCTGGAACTGAGCCACTGATAGGGCCACTGCTTTGTGTAGGGTTGGGCACTGAGGAGAGGCCACCGCAGCTAAGGTGAGCTGGTGGTCACTTTGGTAGGGGGCTGCATTGAGCAGAGGAGTGAAATGTCTGGGGGGTGGGGTTTCATCAAAGTCAGGAAGGAAAAATTTGGCCTGACCATAATTGTATTGGCTGAGAGGTTGACCAGAATGCTCACTAATGAGAACGTTACCTGATTTGTCAACCTCCACCAATAGGTCCCATGAATTTTGGTTCATGAGAATAGTGGCATTAGAAGTTGGGTGGGTGGGAGTGGGCAAATGGGTGGGTGCTTGGGTGCAAAGGGTGGTCCAAGCCTGGCTCTGATTGGCTGGGGTGGGTTTAGGTGGGAGAATGTGGCTGGGAGATTTGGGGGGGCCAATTTCCCATTATGGCCTATTGAATGAGAGTGGAGGGTGGGAGGGGGCAGCAAAGTGCCCCATACAGGACCCACAGAGAGGGGCTCTGAAGCCGCATCAGCTGAAGCAGCATGTGGGCAAGCTTTTCTTGCATGGTTGAGCTCAAAGCAGAGGGGAGAAATATGCTGACCATTATTGACCCAAGCCCAAAAGAAATGCTCTGGTTCTGCTGCAACACTAGTGCAGGGGGATTGGTGGGATATAGCAGGGTGGTGTGGGATGATGGTGGCAGTTGTGCAAGGGGCAGCAAGATGCTCTGCACCAGAGGGTACTGCAAAGATAAGGTTGGGCTTAGTGCCATAAGCCATAAGCCCTGTGACCAACTAGTCATATAAAACTTGGGACAGGAGATTTACAAATGACACCACCAGGGTGGTGTCTGAAAGGAGGTGAGTACAGGTAGTGGGAATAGGGGTATTTTTGTAAATTAAAAGAGTTATTGCCACCACTGCAGCATCCTCCTCTGTTTGGAACCTGATATCAAAGTAGCCCTTAAATGGGTGAAAGTCAATAAAGCCAGCTGGCGCAAAGGCCACAATGGCTAGGTTGATAATTGCCTTGTCAGCATATGGGAATAAATGCCTGTAGTCAATGCAGAGGCAAAATCAAA
>JAKSZP010004938.1:0-16218 GCA_022478985.1 Massospora cicadina
GGCGGATATGCGTCAGCAGTAATGGAGTGCTGTATACTGGACAACGTGACGAAGAATCGCCTCTCTCAGAGCACACCCTACTACCCTCACTGGCAGGGTTGTACTTGCCAACTCTATGCTCCTATCCAAAGTCTGGTTTGGAGCCCACGCCATCCCCTTCTCCCAAGCTTCTTCAAATCCCTGTATGCTTTGCTGCAAGGATGGCTCTGGTCAAGCCGCCCTCCACCAGTACGGCTAGAGGTCATATTTGGCCCTCATCATCAAGGTGGCATGGGCCTGCTTGACTTCAAAGTCCATGCTGCCAAGATCCTGGGCACCTGGATCGCGGCAGTCACCGCTCCTACACTCCCATCCTAACACTGGTCCCGCGTGGCCCACTCCAACTTCTCCCGAGCCTTGGGCCTCAACAATCCATCAAACCCCACTCCCTGATGAAATACCTCGCATCACACACATCGGCCACAGGTCCTCACGGGATTAAAACCACCTGCAAACGAATCCTACTCTCCATGCGAAGCACAGAGTGGAGAATTCGTATTAGCGGACATACAACCCAAAGAGGCCGCCCCTCTCCTCAGTTCACACAAGAGGTACAGGGGCTACCCATCCATGATGGCGTGATCCCCATTTGGCCCCATGTCCTATCCAGGGTGGACTACCTGGACATGATGGACATCCCTTATTCCACTGAGACCCAAAAGACTATCTGGAAATACGCACACCATCCTCTGTTGCAGCCTCAAGTCCGCTCCCAAGTGTGGCGCTGCCTGAGGCGGGTGTATCATACAGCTGAGCGCTCTAATGCTTTACACTCATCCTGTGTCGTGTGTGGCCAGTATGGAACGCTGTTCCACCGCCTGGAGAAGTGCCCCACCTCTAAAGTGATATGGCGCGAAGTTCAACGTCTGCTGGGCCAGGATCAAACGCATCCCTTCAGTCTGTCAAGAAATATGTTTGCCTTATCAATGGCCTCCCCACTTCCACCCTCCCTTTGTGCTCTGGTGGTTGCAATCGCCATGTGGACTATCCACACGATTGTTATGGATGCCATCACTGGCTCCACCCCCACCCTCCCAGAAGCTGTCCACAGATTCCAGTCTCATTTGGTGGACCACTTTCAATTGTGGATGTTTGGTTACCTCCCACCACGTCGCTGACAGCTGGTCTCCTCCTGGTTTCCAGTCTGGTTCATCAAATCAGACCCCTTCCACCACACGTGCTCAATAGTGGCTATGGCCCCTTCACACGTTCCCTTCCCCTCCCCAAAAGTGGCGTTCCCGCTGACAACAAGAGATAGCATCGCTTCTCTGGGGTGCCTCCCCTGGTACTAAGTTTGTCTTTCCTGAGTCATATTTGGAAGTGTCCGTCCCATGGTCAGCCTTCCCCGCAATAAATTTAAATAAATTTAAAATTTTAAATCTTATAGAAAGCAACTCACATCCAATCAAAGAGTTTTCATAGGTGAAGTCGTTGTTAATTATGGTATAGAATAACATGGTAACATCTTCAAAGTAGAAAAATTAATAGGGCATTTAAAGTTTTATGCATATTATATGTTGTCATTGAAAGGTTTATGAGCGGTGCACAAACCCTGAGGCATCAAGGTCAGCTTAGATAAATTTAATATAAGGATAATGGATCATACGTCTCTCTGTCTTCATGTGCAATTCCAATTGTTAATATTCTGGGAAGATACATGGCGGATAATAACTTTTATCTACTAAAAAGCTGAAGTGAGTTGTCAATACAAGGTAATAGGTAGCTGTCCTCTCAAGTCTATAGCATTCAATTGCCTGTAATCCCTCACAACACAATGGTATATCTTTTTATGGATTATAGTAGGGTAGGAGCCCATGGGCTCAGAGAAGTTTTACTAGTCCAGCCAGCAAAACTGTTTCAATTCCAGGTCACTGGGGCTTTCTTGACTTTAGATTTTGATAGGGACAGGCCTGGATGGTGACAATTTTTACCCAAATTGGAGATTCTGATGAGGTAAATGATGAAAAGCAAACTTGAGCCATTAATATAGCTGAAACAATTACTAGGGATAGCCCTAACGCATTTCCAGCCCTCTTTACATTGGGGACATTACCCAACTAATGCAGTCACATATTACCTGCCTTAAACCCCCTAGTATTGGGGTTCAAACCCAATCTATGCATCGAGAAAATCCTATTTGACCAAGGTGACGAAGCCTGCTACAAAATCCATAATTTGTAGTTATTCTAGAACTTATCTTGGTCTTCTTGAAAACTGACTAGGTCTTTACTGATCTCCCTTATAATTTTAAAATTAAGAAAATATGATTACTCTCTTCTTTGCCATTTTTAAGTTAAATTGGCCTTCATCTATCAAAATAGGGATGATCTTATATTTAGGTTTATCACTCCAGACAAAATATCTGAATATAGATTTTTTTATCAAGAAAAGCAATAAAGTATTTTTCAACAACCAGGAGCTTCAAGTCCCCTGGCCTAATTAATTAAGGGATATGTGTTATCAGCCCCTGTATCCTGGAAAAACTGGTGCTCCATGCCAGATACACCCCAAATTCTCTAAGAAAATATAAAATAAATAAATGATTAATAATATCAATTTGGAATCAGATCAGTTTTGAATCAGGAAAGCCTTAAACTCTTGGCAAATTTATTCATTATGATGCATGGGAAGGAGCAAAGAATTTTTTGCTCTTGAGTAGCACCATCTCAAACTTTGATATGCAACTACCAGGAACAAAAGCAAAATTTGGTAGTTAGAACCTCTTGTTGCCACCAAATTGGCCCTTTGTGCCTGTTAGATTTTGATGGTTTACTTGAAATAAACCCTTCAAGAAAACCATCAATACTAATAGATTAATCCCATTGATGGTTCCTTTAATCTTTCCTAATTTATCTGCATAACTAAATTCATTCCAAAACCACTTCAATTGCATTTAAATTGTCCCAATTATTGTAGCTAAAAATAGCTATGATATAATTATATTATGGCTGATTGTAGGTCCACTTGGGTACAAAATGGTTCACATCGATTCATGATGGATTATCATCAATTGAATGCTATTACTTGATGGGATTGTTATCCCTTACCTAGGACTGATGATTCTCTTAGGTGTTGGCTGGATCCACCTATTTTCGGCCATGGACTTAGCTAGTGGATAATGGAAAATCGAATTAGCACCTGAAAATCATGTAAAGTGCGCCCTGATATCAAGTGAAGGGTTGTTTGAATCAACTCGCATGCCTCAAGGCCTAAGCAATGCCCCCGCAACCTTCCAAAGGGCCATGGACAGTATGCTAAAGGATCTAAATCTTACTTGTGTTATGGTATATTTTGATGATAATACCGTGTTTTCCAAAACCTTTACTGAGCATTTAAACCATTTAAAAACTTTTTAGCCAAATTTGGGGCTCTTCCTTTAAACTCAAACCCTCCAAGTGCTCATTCTTTCAAAACGAAATTGACTTTTTAGGACATCAGGTTTCAGCTAAAGGGATTTGACCCCTATCAAACAAAGTTCAAGCCATCCAACGTATGCCTCCTCCCTCTTCTTTATGGGATATTCAAGTCTTTCTTGGCATGATTAAGTATTAATGGCAGTTTGTTCCCAACTTTGCTGATATGGATGAACCCTTATTTTACTTATTGCAAAGAGGAGTGTCTTTTGAGTGGGGGTCAGCTCAAGGACAGTCATTCAATTCTCTGCATACCGCCTTGATTAAGGCACCCGTTTTAATTCATCCCCAATTTGATAAGCCTTTCTTTCTACATATGGATGGAAACAATGTCACTATTGGGGCTATCTTATCTCAGTATGATGAAGAAAAGAAGGATCATCCCATTGTTTTCTATAGCAAAACTTTGTCAAAGACCAAATAAATTTATAGTGTTACTGAGCGGGAACGTTTAGTAGTAATTTTGGCAATCAAGCACTTCTGGCCCTTATTATATGTTAACCATTTCACAGTTATTACCAACCATTCTTTTCCAAGGTTGCAGAATATGAAGGATCATGATAGAAGATTAGCCCGTTGGGCTTTTAGATTGCAAATTTACAATTTCTCCATTGTTCATCACTCAGGGGTTCAACTCCAAAATGCTGATGGGCTTTCCTGACTGCCTATTCTGACATTGGAACTAGAAAAAAGAAGAACAATTATATAATCTTATTGGACAACCTGAATTTTGGGATCGAGTTACTGAAGAGGATTGAGCCTATCTAAAATCCATTACTAAAGATACTATGATTCAAGATGAAGTTTTATTTAAGTAAGTCAAATTAAGTGGTTACCCTTCCTACATCCCAACTCTAGGTTTTACGCTGTAATGAAAGGCCATGAACAAGTTGGTCATAGTGGCTTAAAGAAGACTCAAGAATGGTTGAAGACTCAATACTATTGGAAAAAATGACTGAGTTTATTCAAGAGACCCTTGACTCATTTCTTATCTGCAAACATCATGGAACTGCCAACCCTAAATATCAACATCAAGTTATTCCCCCAACTAAGGCATTTTAGGTAGTCAGCATTGATGATGTAGGTCCTTTTCCTCGAGGATTGCATGGTCATCAGTATATCATTATGGCTGTCAACCATTTAGCCAAATGAATTGAGGCCATTTCTATTGCTACCCCTTTGGCTAAGACTACAGAGTTATTCCTATATCAGCATATCATTTCCCAACATGGATGTCCAAAGGTCCTTATGTCAGATAATGGGGCTAATTTTACCTTGCAACTTATACAGGAGTTATCAAAATTATTTGACACTACTCATCGATTTGTTGTCCCATATAATCCATCCACAAATGGGGCCATTGAACGAGTTAATGGAACCCTGGTCTTGATCTAAGGTATATGGCATCTACTGACCTGACTCAGTGGAATTTTTTTGCCTAGTGCCTTGTTTACTTATCAGATAAGCTTTCATTGCATTATCAAGATGTCCCCATTTAAGTGTATATATGTGCGGGGTTCTGCAGTCCTTCTAGTCTTCAGACAATCCTTGAAGAAAACATCCCAGAAAATTCCGATTTAATTATGAGAAATTTGGCTGGTGAGATTATCCGCCTCCAGGCTCAAGAAATATATTCAATTGAAACTACCACTCAAAGGGAGACTCTAAGAAGCAATTAACATAAACCTGGCTTAACTGAATATAAGATTAAAAATTATGTTATGTATTATCATTCCTGGCTGGGAGAAGGACTGAAAAGTTGGGAACTAATTGGTCTGGTCCCTAAAAAGTTATATATCAAAAAGAATTAGAGTATTCAATAGTTCATATTGCTTCTGGTAAAGTGGTAAGTTGTATTCATCCTAGGTTTTTAAGAAGTCATCCTCCACTGCAATTGAAACTTGAGGGGAAAAGTGTTGGGATTTCACCAAATTCTCATATCTGAAAAAATCTCATTCATCAATTTTTAACATCATTTCGGAAAGAGAGAGAAATAATGCAATCTATCAAGGTTAATGATTAATCAGATCTGGATCAATTAATTGAACATTTGATTAATTAAAAATTAGGTCAATTTTAACTTGTATTTTGCTTCAATTTTATCACTTTTTGGAGAATCTGCCCAGTGTAACTTCGGATTAAACCTGCCCCATTGGAAGTGTAATTCAAAACTTCCAGAACCTTTCCTATAAATATCTCTACATTATAACTAATAGAGGACCACATATTATATCTCACATCATTTCCTTTTGGTTAAATAAGGTCCTAAATTATAATTCCAATTTAGTTCTTTATTGTAACAGTACTAATAATTTTGGTGCCTTATTTCTACACTTATATGTTATACAAAACCAATAATTTTATAGCCTTCATAGCGCCTTAATATGAAATTTTCATCACTACTCCCATTATTATGGTCGAGCTGTGTAAATATTGCTCAAACTGTGACTTCAGTGTTATCTGTGAATAGCATGAAATGCTTATTAAATTTGGGGTGGAACAATATAGGAAAGGACACCAAGGCATCTCTCAGGGAGTCAAAAGTCTTTTGCTGAGATTATTAAAAGTGGAACGAGAACTCTTTGTGAAATAAATATGTGAATGTCTTGGTAGCTCTGAAAAATGAGGAATAAATTGTCAATAGTAACTCACTATACTTAAAAAAGTCTTTATATTACATATACTCTATTTAGTTAAGACATTAGACATGGCAACGAAGTTTTCAGCAAATAGAGAAATTCCTTCAAGTGTACCTTAGCAGCCCAAGAATTATATTTTCTATTAAAAAACTACAATTGTAGGACATCAACTTATAGAAAGCGAACTTTTCTTTCTCGTTGCAATCACTTTTGCAACCTATTCAATTCAAGACTGAATCTAGTTTGATAATCTCACAGAGGAGATTAGTCTGCGCCCACGTCAGGGAGCAGTTGGGCAAGCAAGGTAAGAGGAGCAGGCGGAAGGCCCGCGGCCTCCAACGTTCAAAAACGCCCCAGAGAATCTGGCGGAATAGACAAAAATCTCAAAAAACTGGCAGTCACAATTTCCCCGGAAATACTCGCATGGCAAGCACGATGTAACCAGTACATCAACATACCACACTCCCAGCCACTTTCGTTGGTGGAATTTGGAGTCCGTGTGTATCTGGACATCCAAAAAACGGCCTTATGGGAAAAATTTTGTGAATATGTACACAAAATTTTCCTGACCGCGGTGTACGTTGCACCTCACTCCATGTCGCGCAGTTAGAAGGGCCTAGGTTTCAAAAGCAAAATAGCAGCAGATGAGGCTGCAGCGGTGCGCATAGTGGTTGACCTCCATGAAGGGCAATGGGTCATTAAAACCAAACGCACCAGATGGACAAAATCAAACCAAATTTTCCTCACGTTTGACTTTTTTCCTACTACAGTAAAACGTGACATTTTGGAACAACACCTGAAAGATGGTCTCGCCGTATATGGCGAAATACAATCTTTCAAAATGCAACTTTTTCCGCTGATGCCACACCTGTGCACTGGCAAAGCCATCGCAGTTCTGACCCCAACTGAGGAGATCGTGAAGGACCTAACCCAGATCCTGCACTCCACTTTTATTGATATTGCAGGGCATACCACCCATTTATTCTGGGTAACCGTGGACAGCGCGCCCCCCATTTGCACCCACTGTGATGTGTTTGGCCATAAGCCACACGCATGCCCCATCAAGGAGGGCGTCACATTCCAAGAGCACCCCTTGGCGGCCATGGCCAGTGGAGAGGCGCACTACAAACCAACCGCAAGCACCAAGGAGGCTTTCCCGTGGGGAGCACAAGGCTGCTACCTATTGGTAAAGCCCATCTCCCCGCAGGAGCGGAAGAAGGCCAAGCAGGCCCAAAGGGCTGCGGCCAAGGAAGCGGCCAAGGCCACCACCGCCATCCCACACTCACAACACCAGGAGGATATGGAGACCTTCATGGCAGAAGCAACTCAGGAATCCATCATCCAATCAGATTGGGAAGCCCATGCCGAGCAGGCCACTCAATCTGAGGATCCAATGGGAGATTTGATCTCACCTAATCGCTGTACCCAAACTCCGTTTGAAACCAACTTGGGACCTATCCAACTGAAAAATTTTTTTTGACCCACTTGATGGTGCACTGAACTCATCGCACCGCAAAAAATTCGTATGACGTCAGGAAAACAAAAAGTGAAGGCCAAAACCAACGTGACTCTTTCCACAAAATCAACAAAAACTCTGATAGCGTTGCTGCTAACACCCGCACTGCTGAGAAAGCCCGTAGGGACCTTGAAGAGGCTGGTAGGCCTGGGGGCCCACCCCCTCGCACCTAAGGTGCGATGGGGGAAACCTTCACTCTAGGGACGTTGAATATTGCCGGAATCAAGGCCTCCCTGTCCCATGCTAGGAAACTGAGTTTTTTACAACACAATTTACCCATGGATATCCTGGCCATCCAGGAGTCCCACTGTCCACGAGGTACTGAGGAAACTTGGAAAACAATGCTCCTTTCATCCCTATCCTTTTGGTCAAAGCACTGTGGGGTGATAATTTGGAAAAATAATTTTTCAAATTCACATCCTCAGAAACATTCCTAAATGGCTGAGTGCTCGTCATCACCTTCTTGTGGGCTGATATTGCGCACGCAATTGTCAACATCTATGCCCCACTTGGTGCACATAGGCATCAGGAATTTTTCTCGTTGGTCAAATCCCTCCCGCTACCCCCTGATTCTTTCCTAGTTGGCGACATGAACTGTTGGCTAACCTCACCAATGGATCGGTGGCCTCCCTCACCCCATGCCCCACAGGGTCATGTAGAACTACGCGTTCTAAAAACCACCTTTGGGTTGATGGATGTGCTGCCACGACATGCCCCACTGCTTGAAAACCTGATGCTCCCCACATCCACAATGGCCAATTAAGATCCATGACCTGCATCGACCTTATTCTAATGCTGGCGAAATTCCAACCCCACATCTCCCACTTCAAAACAACGAAAATGGAATTCTCCAACCACTGACTGGTCATGATAACCTATCACTTACCCGTCACAATTGCAAAGACTCCACATTGGTGCAAAATCTGCCCCCCTGAGCTTGCGTCACCAGGATTTTCCACATGGGTGGAAGAGGCAACTTTGGCAAAATTGTATGTTGCACCATTTTGCGCAGACCCCATTTCCACATGGGCAACTTTCAAAGAGGACACCATCCGCCACTATAGCCATCTCTCCTCAAGATGCTCATGAGCCACATCAGCAGTTATCTCGTGTGCTCTGGTGGAATTGGCCCACTTGGAGTCCAACATTCCAGCCACAGGATACAGCCCTGCATGGGGCTGGAAGTGGGTGGAGGCAGCCACCCACCTCACTGCACTCGAAAGGCAACACAAACATCAGGTTTGTGTCCAATACAGGGCCACACGCATCACTAAAGGTGACAAGTGCACCGCATACTTCTTTAAAAAAAATTTCGCACCACACCAGAGCGTGGCCTGCACACAGGTGTGAAGACTGGATAATTCCATTGCAGACACACTGGCTGAAGTGGCAATCAAAACGCAAAAACATTACACCAAGTTATACTGAGCCAAACCAATTCAGCCAACTGAAATGGTGGGATTTCTTGACTAAGCTCATATCCGCACCATTTTCCAATACCTGGAAATAATGAATTTAATTACTCTGAACAAATTATGGACAGCCATTCGCGGTGCACCAAACCAAAAATGCCCAGGCCCAGATGGCATTCAATATGAGTTCTACAAAAAATATTTCATATATATATCCCCATTGCTGCTAGACTCACTTAACCAAAGCTTGTTGGAAACGCGCCTCCTACCAGGAGGACATGAGGACTTACCTGTCACACTCTTCAAGAAAGGGGATAAGCTTGACTTAGCTAACTGGCGCCCCATTTCTCTAACAAACACAAATACCAAAATTTTAACAAAAATCATGGCTAACCACTTAGGGACTGTAGCATCTGCCAACATCTCCCCAGAACAATTTGGTTTATCCCCAGAAGGTCGATTTGGGATAACATGCACTCCGTGGCTAATTCATGTCAGTCCACAGCCTCTGGGGCACTGGTATTCTTGGACCAACAAAAAGCCTATGATAGAGTAAACTTGGAATACCTAAAGGCCTGCCTCCATCAATTCCGCCTACCTTCCCGCTTCATAAACTGGGTAATGCTGCCCACGGAATCTGTGACAATGGCAGTGCATAGCCCAGGCTTCCTAACGGAAGTAGTCCGCCCTCAAAGGGGCTTGCGACAAGGGGACCCCCTCAGCCCACTCTTATACAACTTCAGCCTTGACCCACTACTGCGAAATGTGAATGCCCAACTCACTGGGGTCCATGTGCCAGGCCAAACCCCAGTCAAGATGATGGCATTTGCAGATGATTGCATGGTTGGGGTGTCTAATAACAAAGATGCACGCGCGCTTGAAGCCCTCATCCAGGAATATTCCGGGTAAGCAACGCGTACTGAACGCCTCCGAAACCGAAATCATCCTCCTTGGTCAGTTTCAGAACTGCTGGGCCCCAGCAATTAGTTCCAAACCCAGCCCATCTGCTCGCCCACATCCCGCCTTACTAACTCAAACACACCGCTCCACTGGTGCTCCCCTTCGTGCCACATCCTACCATAGGACCGGTGCGCCATCTGGGCGTGTGGATGGAGGCAGGCGGATATGCGTCAGCAGTAATGGAGTGCTGTATACTGGACAACGTGACGAAGCGAATCGCCTCTCTCAGAGCACACCCTACTACCCTCACTGGCAGGGTTGTACTTGCCAACTCTATGCTCCTATCCAAAGTCTGGTTTGGAGCCCACGCCATCCCCTTCTCCCCAAGCTTCTTCAAATCCCTGTATGCTTTGCTGCAAGGATGGCTCTGGTCAAGCCGCCCTCCACCAGTACGGCTAGAGGTCATATTTGGCCCTCATCATCAAGGTGGCATGGGCCTGCTTGACTTCAAAGTCCATGCTGCCAAGATCCTGGCACCTGGATCGCGGCAGTCACCGCTCCTACACTCCCATCCTAACACTGGTCCCGCGTGGCCCACTCCAACTTCTCCCGAGCCTTGGGCCTCAACAATCCATCAAACCCCACTCCCTGATGAAATACCTCGCATCACACACATCGGCCACAGGTCCTCACGGGATTAAAACCACCTGCAAACGAATCCTACTCTCTCATGCGAAGCACAGAGTGGAGAATTCGTATTCTCCCATACAACCCAAAGAGGCCGCCCCTCTCCTCAGTTCACACAAGAGGTACAGGGGCTGCCCATCCATGATGGCGTGATCCCCATTTGGCCCCATGTCTATCCAGGGTGGACTACCTGGACATGATGGACATCCCTTATTCCACTGAGACCCAAAAGATCATCTGGAAATACGCACACCATCCTCTGTTGCAGCCTCAAGTCCGCTCCCAAGTGTGGCGCTGCCTGAGGCGGGTGTATCATACAACTGGATCCGCTGGGCTATTTGCACAGGTTGAGCCCTCTGAGCAACGGACAGAAGATGTGATGATTGTCAGTCCTTTGGACACATTTGAAAATATATTCAAAAATAGGATCAATTGCTCCAGCCAATATTTTAATTATATTTATAATATAGCTACATTTCGCTGTCCTCCTCATCTTTTACTAAAAAACCTCCCTCTCTAAATCACCTATTATGCTTATATATGTCAGCTGCAGGCGATACTATTTCTTATTGCTTGGGTTATTCTATTTTTCCGATTTTCCTTGAATTCTAGCTTATTATTCTTAATCTGTTGTCACCCTATTTACAGGCAATCATTTTGTGTTCATCAAATATCAATATCAACTTATCGCCTTATTTAGAGGCGATCCAATAAACTCATTATATCCAATAAGACTCATTATATCCCAATATCACCTCATCTCAAGGCAGTCAAATATTCGTAACTGATGCTGTGTTTGGCAGTTTCTGCCCGGATGTCCCAAGACTATCATCCAGTCATATCAAAATTGTGACATACGTTTTATTCCCTATATATTGTTAGATGGCAAGTTATGACATTGATGTAATCAGGAAGATTTTGATGTTAAGTTCAAACCCAAAGTTGTCCTGATTAAGAGAGTAAAATTGCCTTCAATTGGGATGAAACAATTGTTATTTTTAGTCAATTCATGGGCTGAATTGACTTGGGGATTTTTTATAATTATTGCCATGACCAGCAGAGGATTGTCATAATATGAATTAACTCATCTAATAGATGAGTTCAGCCAGGAGATGCCTGAGAGGTAGATAATACTGGTGCCTGACCAATTTTTAAAATATTAATTAATAAGTATCTACTATTTTTTGATCATTAAAAACTACTGTCACTTAGTTTATTAACTATTATCCATCTGTCATCTGTCTGATATACATATCTGTTGCTGTTACATCTATATCAGATAGTTGTGTGTGTTTATTCTTCCCAAAGAGAAGTACATTGTTGCCTGCTGGAGAAGTAGTCCCAATTATTGAGGATTAATTTCCTAATTTTATATGAAGACAGAGGGTATCATATTTGTTGGTGCCAATAGACTAAAGAACGGTGATCGCACCAAAGTTACTTGGTAAATTGAGGATTATTGGAGAATCTACTTCCCAATTATGAGCAGGAGTTTCATTTGAAAAGTGAGGATATATCCTCAATTTCATTGTTAAGTTTTTTTAGCTTGTACCATCAGCTGAAAACTTAACAGTGCCAGCCATTATTGGGTAGGCTCAATAATTGAAAAATATTAATGCCTTATATAATAAAGAGGATGACCTCCACTTTAAAAATACTTCAGCCATATAGGTTTTTCTCAAAATGAAAATAGTACATCTCAGGCTAAGGAAGCATCTTCTCCTCCTTATTTTATTATTAAATTGGTATAGAGGAAGATATTAAATCCAACGTCTTAAACACCTAACTGATTGTCTTAGTTACATAGCTCAAGACATTATGATACCTCATCTAATACAATTTTGTACTTGATATGATGCAAAGCCTGCCTCATTTTGGGAGTTTGGGAGTGACTTAACATTATTCAGCCAAAAGATACTTTTATGGGTATAAGCCTTAATACAGGAGAAACTGAAACTGAGTTTGCCCAAAGTTTTTACCTTAAGGCTCAAATGTTGGCCACATGAAAGCATCTTACTTTAGATGACGCTATCAAAGCTTAGTTTTTGGCATTTAAAAATATGACTAACATTTCACTTTATCTTAAAGCGGTAAAGTATAACTGGACATCTATCCTCCATATTAAAGAAGCTATATTGGAGATTTTGGCTGACCTACTTAAGCCTACTGGGCCCACTTGCTTTAATAACAACTTGCCTTGGCTTGGCAAATCGCTAGCGGTTAGAACCCCCAACTTACCTACACCTGAATTATACTACACCCATTGAAATAGAACCAGCCAAATTTTAGACTTCTGTTGCATTCTTCAACGCATGTCTGCAAAAAACAGTATGTCTAGGGCTTGAGGCTCCATATGCTGATGTCAATCAAGATCCTCTAGACTCTTATTCCAGCTCTATTTCTATTCCCAGCACTTTGGTATGTTTTGTGTTAGATGCACCTGCAGAAATTGATGTACATCTCTTTATTCAAGTAAATAAAGATCCCCAGCTTTCTTAATTTTATGTTGGTCAGTTACCCAAACAAAATCTGGCGTTCAGCTCTTCTATAGAAAGTCAAGCGCTGCAGAGAAAGCTGTCAAAAGCAAAAGAACAGCCCTGAGCTTGGTCATGGCAGAATTCTCCGCTTGCTGTGCTACAAATCCCTTATGACAGTTTACTTGAGTTAATTCCTGGTTTGGTTCTTCAGTAGTTTGCGTAAAGTTAGTAATACAGAATTAAAAGTCCTGTTGATAATTGACACCAGTTACTCAGCTAATGTTATTTTACTCCCAGCTTATCCAAAAGGATAAGAATCGCTCCAAACATGATTTATGAAGATAAATATGAGACAGATGGTAATCAGTCAACTAAGGAGATAGGAGCCTATTATGCCTTACTCCTATTATTTGCGAAAGATTTAATTTCTGTCAGACATTTGACCTAACAGCTGAAAAGGAAGAATGTTTTAGGCTGGTTTCAGACAAAAAAAAAAAGGGAAATTGGTGGATATTTGAAAAAAATGCAAGGACTTTAGTAGTGATTCTAATAATAACAGACAATGCCATTGAAGATATTGGCCAAAAGACCCTGGCCAATTCTTGTTGGAACAGACCTGCCCCCACAGCGGAAAGAGAAGCATCTGTCTATAGAATAAATTCCTCATGTTAATTTGGGTAACACCAGTTCAAAACCTACACAAGCACTAACAGAAAAAACAAATATTCAGATTTTGCCAATTGCATGAAGGATTTTGGGGAAACCACCAGAAGGTACTTTTCCAACCATCACCAAGACCTTAACAACACATACGTGTGGGCCACCCCCTTTTACAGGTGTTGTGGTGATCCCCCAGGATGAAAGCAATTTACCTGTGATGATTGGTTGAAGTTTTAAAAACCTTACTGCATGGGTATGTATTGCTCCAAAACCCCAATTATCAACTTCCCAAACAGTAATTCACATCTCCCATGATCTGATAGGAGTGTTTCGCATATTTCCTAATTCAGAATGCCTCACAGCTATTTTGAAACTATCCTCAAATTCCCCTAACCCTTGAAACCTGTTTAAATATGGATTGGGCAGAATTTGAGGAGATCACTTTGTATTGTACCCCATTTTCTGATAAAACTCATAAAAACCCCAAGTTTTTCTTAGTAAGTTTTATTAAAAATTATTTAACTTTTGTGGGACAAGCAGCGTTAGCACCAGCAAGCATCCCAAAAGCGGGATTCCTACAATTATTTTCCCCACCATTGCATTATTAAAGTGATACTTATGAGTTTCACATTGGGGTCCAACTGATGTGGGGGTTAACTGCATCATTTTTAACAAAAAACCTGTCCCTACTAGGATATAGATCCCATTAATATTCAAAATCCATACAAAAAGTAAAGGAGCCCCAAAAATGGACATGGCTCCTCAAATACCTGTTCACCATTTGCAAACTTGAATACTAAGTCTTAATTTGAAAATAAAATACCCCCAGAGGCTGTGGATGCAAAAGCTGTGATCCCTCTGTATTCCCCTCATTCTATCAAAATACCCTTTGACTCACAAGTTATAGTGGATACAGGGATCAAGATTATTAACATCCTAATAAAAATTTTGTGGAAAGTGGACACCCAAAACCTTCAACCAAAGAAGCGTTGACCCGCTAGGGGATTTTGGATCTCGCCTATGGGAAATCTATTTCTATCATATTAAGGATTCTAACGAATTATACCATCCAAGTCATATGACATGTCCTTATTGCTTATGTAAAACTATGTCATAATGAGATTATTGTCAATGTGAGCTGTTTTGCTTCCTTATAAGATTTAGGATTCGATCCTCTAACCACCAAAGCTCTGGTCAAAAGTAAACTTGATGATAATCTCACTCTAATGAGATTCAGAACGTCAAGGACCTCCTTGAAGAATATGGCGATTTTTTCTCTTGGGACCAAGTGTCTATGGGAAAATATCTTGGGAATTCACCAAAATGTTTATAGTCTCACCTCCATGCTAATCCTGGTTATATAAAAAATCCAAATTGGAGGAAGCCCAAGTAGCCTTAGAATTACAGCAATTGTTGAAAGCCAAATTTAATAGTGTTTATAAAAGCCTGTGGACTTCTCCACTCCTATTACCAAGAAAAAGGATGGTGGCCACCATGTTGTATTGGATTATCGCTAACTCAATTCTATCACATGAAAAATAGTTATCTTCTGATATGTATATATCATTACTTACACTTGATGTTTAAACCCCATTTTTTCTCAGCTATGGATCTAGCCAGTGGGTAATGGCAAGTCATTTGTCACCAGAAGATCAGAAAACTGCGCTCTTTTCTCAAGTGAAAAATTATTCAAGCCCACTTGAAGGCTGTAGGGGTTAAGTAACTCCCCTGCTATATTCTAACGTACTATGGATGGGCTCTTAGCCAATTTAGAACGCTCCTGTGTGATACCTTATCATGACAATTGTCAGGATTTCACCAAATTCTCATATCTCCAAAAATCTCCTTCAACAAAACCCTAACATCATCAGAAGGAGCGAGCAATCTATCACAATCTATCAAAGTTAATGATCAATTGGATCACTATTAATTAGTTGAAGATTTGATTGCTCATAGATTAATTCTCTCTGATAGATTATGAACCATAAAAAAGCCTATAAATATTTCCTTCTTTGAAAAATAAAAATTAGGTCGAGTTTAATTTGTATTTTCCTTTTTTATTTTATCGCCTTTTTGGAAAATCCGCCCAGTGTTCTTCAAAATATACCCTGCCCCATTGGAAGTGTAATTTAAAACTTCCAGACTGGTGCTCACTACAGGGGAACTCTGAGTTACCCACCAATGACAACGTCTATCATTATTATGGATTCTTATTCTTCACCTGATGAGGCTCAAGATCAAGAGCAAGGCAGTATTTTACGATGGGTCCATTCAACTGGAGCCCAAATCCCAAGATTACCCTCCACGTTTAAATTTCAGGCCAACTTGGATATATGATCCTATTTTAAGTTTTACCTCAGACTTTCAAATTCCGCCTGAGGCTTTACAAAATATCATCAATTAATTGCTTAAAGGGGCCTTAATCCCTGGAATCTGTTCTACCCAATCTCAATCTAATGCAGTACCTTCTATATT
>JAKSZP010004939.1:0-16163 GCA_022478985.1 Massospora cicadina
CCCCCTGAGCCCTATCCTTTTTAACATCACCCTTGACCCCCTCTTGGCCTCCTTACAGGACAAGCTAACAGGGATTCTGGTCCCAGGTAAAGCCCCCACACGCACCATGGCATTTGCAGATGACACTTCCATTGCATTTGGCTGCCCTGGGGATGTTGCCCTGCTGCTTTGACCATTGAGAGGTACACCAAGGCGTCCAACGCCATGGTCAACACCTCCAAGACAACAGTTGTACAGGTCGGCTCCCCCACCTTCCCCCCACCATTTGGTATTGAACCTGAGCGCGGTACCTTCCGTCACCTGGGCGTTCTCACCAACCAACAAGGAGTTGCGCTAAAAGACAATGAGGACTTGCTACTTGCAGCAGTTAAATCCAGGATTGCCAGCTGGAACCGGCGGCACATCACCCCCCAGGGTCGAGCTCTGATGGCCAATGTGTTCCTCCTCTCCAAAGTCTGGTTCCTAGCGCACGTCTGCCCATTCACAGATGTCTTTTATACGCGACTCAATGTACTCCTCCGCTGTTGGATCTGGGGCTCAAACCATCCACCAATGGCCCTCTCAACCATTGCCTGACCCTGCAATGAAGGGGGCCTAGGGCTTCTGGACACGCGATCCCGCGCCACCACAATCTTCCTGAAGTTCCTATGGCCAGTTGTCTGCTGGGACGCGACCCCCATGCCCCAATGGGCGCCCGCCCTCCGCCAGTCAGTGTCAGCAGCTCTGGGTCTTCCTAGAGCATCTCTGACCTCATTAGGGGAGTGGCTCACAAACCACCCAGGCCATCGCCTAAAACCATCCTCATCCCCCTACTGGAACCAGGCTCTCCTTGCCCTGAAACGAGTAGGCGCGCGGATCCACCATGCCTTCCCATACAGAAGGGAAGGCCCTGGCCTCAGCCCCCGTCGCCATGCAATTGTGCACAATGGACAAGTTGTCACAACTCGCCTCAACCCCCAAGATCGTCCTCCCATCCGCCCAAGACTCCTTGAGCTCCTCCCTCCGTGAGATTTGACCTTAAGGAATTGTGGAAGGATGTCTATCACCCCATCCTGTCAGCAAAGGTGTCCAACACCTTATGGAGGGTACTCCACTGTTCATACAGGACAGGGGACCGGACTGGCCCTACCTTCCAGCACCGAAGCTGCCCCTGCTGTGTGGAGCCTATTGACTCCTACCTCCATCGTTTTTTCACCTGTCCAGGTGTCGCCGCATTTTGGCCAAAGGCCCGCGAGCTCCTCCATGCTCAGCCCTAGTCTGGACACCCTGTGCAAGACCTCATGTTTGAGCAGACATTGCCTGGTTGCCACCGACCCCTCCGTGTCCTCGCCTATGCCACAGCCATCTGAACCATCCATAACTCCTTCCTTCGTGCTGCCTTTGACCAGCAGGTGTGGACCCTTCCACACATGATCACCCACTTTCAGGTACACTTTGAGATGGCCCTGAAGGTCTGAACTATGTCGCCAACCCTCCCCCGCTCAGTTGTCACTGCAGCACGGCTCTGGCGCGCAAACCCCCTCCCTTCTCAATGCCTCCTCCCTCCTTCCCTCGCCTCAGGCTCTTAGGAGCCCAGGCGTAATTCTATAAACATCGATGAATCCCCCCCTTGGGTTGGGACCATCTAGTACTAAAAAAAAGAGGAATAATTTCCTGATTTTGTACTAAGACAGAAGGTCTCATGTTTGTTGGTGCCAGTAGACTTAAGAACGGTGAGCATACCAGAGTTATTTGGCTATTATCAATGATTATTGGAGAATCTACTTCCCAATTATGAGCAGGAGTTTCATTTGATAAGCGAGTTTATATCCTCAATTTCACTGTTAAGTTATTTTAGCTTGCACCATCAGCTGAAAACTTAACAGAGGTATCCATTGATATTCATATATCTGCTGCGGAAGGGGCTGAGTCCTGTTTTTAGTTGATGATAGCAAACTGACATCACCCCATTACTATATGCAAGATTGATATGGCTCATGTGCACTGGATCCTTTGATACTCCACTAGAGGTGTAGTAAATTGATATCCGCTATCCCAGAAAGGCGAGGTTCTCCTTCGTCATATTAATGACAGCCCTGAAATGGCGCAGGAAAGTGGTTCCAATTAGAAAATCATAGTTTTTGTTTGGTAGCACAATTACCTGAGCTACAATGACAATGGAACCAAAGCACAGAGGTATCACACTGTAAGCTCCCTCAGAGATGGTGCTTTCTGCTCCAGCAGTTCCATACACCATTTAATGGTCCACATCAGGTTTTAACGTCAGCTTCACCATCAACTTAGTGGAAACTATGTTTACTGGAGCACCAGTATTTATTAAAGCGTGAACACTATTTTTTACTACAAAAATATCACAGTATGGACACTTGTAATAAGAATAATATTGACTGTTTAATATGTAAACAATTATGGGATCTCTTTTTTCAAGAAAACTCATTATCCCTTCACCAACTTTGGGATATTCTTTGACAATGACATATACATGAAGGGCGATATTTACTCCTTTTAGAGTTGGCGCATCCACAGCAATATCCAGCTTTTCTTGATCAAGCATTTGACAGGTATATGGCTTCAGTTGTTCTGGGGATTCTTTGTCCACTGCGGCCTTGGCTTGAGCTCATGTTACTTCGTTCACTCCTCTAACTGGATGCTGGTATAAAATTCCATCATCATACTGAGGGACTTCAGCAGGATATATTACTATTGACTCAGGGACATTTTGGGTTGGAATCGCGGAGATAGAGGGTCCCATCTCTACTCTGCTCCATCTTTTCCCTGATAGTATTGATCATGATGTACGTAGTTCAAATGGCGATTATTGCAGAATTTTACTAAGTGAACAGGGCGGCCACATTCATAGCATTTAACCCCATAAGAGCCACGTTCTTGATTGTCATAAGAGGGTCTAGATCAGAAAGCTTGGGGTCATTCAACGTAACCATGCCCAGGTTGGTAAGATGATTGTTGACATTCAGCGTAGCTAGGTTGCTGCTGGCTTTCGTGACCAGCCAATGGATGCTGATTGAATTGTTAGGTATAATTTGGCAAGGATGAGGCATGGAGTTATAGTAAGGTCAAGGATTGTTAAGTGGAATGAGTCAGATGAGAGTACTCTCCTGAATAAGAGGGTACAGTAGAGGCGGTAGTCCTCCATTTCATATTTGGCGGCGGAAAGTTAAGGGATATGCGACGCAAAAACTGTACAATCTTGAGCAGAGGAACGTTGTAATCCAGAAGTGGTGATATGACATTGTGAAGCTCTCAATATGGCTTCACAGTAGAGGTCATGGCAATGCACACATCAGCTTCTGATAAGTAACTGCCCCAATCAGCACGTGAGCTTCCATTGTGAATTTAATTAGCGAACTCCAGGAGAGTCTCATTTTGGCGAATCCAATTGGTAAGAATTCCGCTTTCTGCTGTGACATCTTTGAGGTACTCCCAAACAGGTGAAGCACATTATCCTTTATATCCTTATAGGTGACAGAGCTACTTGGGAGGTAACAGGTGTTCTGATCAGAACTCCAAACATCCAAGCCGGATATCAACAACTTGGCCTTCCATCTATCAGATGTACCTTCTTCCACAAATTCAAACCGTTCTAGGAAACCATGGATGTTCCCATTTCAATCAAATATAGTAGTTTCTTTATATTAACCTTATCATCCCATTCGCGGGTTTTTGGGCCATATTGAAGAATGGGTGAGGATCCAAAGCAGTTTCCCGATGAGAAGCTGGACCAGTGGAATTTGGGATATCCGCCACTTCAGGGATAGCATGGCCTTCTGCTATGGGCAGCACTGCCATTACTTGAGGGTTTTGGTGCTCTGACTCATTTTCATATCTAGTACTACTGTCCTGGGTGTAGTAGCTCTGATCAGCGTCATATTCTTCATTGTATGATGCTCCCCCTTGTCGTTCATCCTCGTCCCAGTGAGAATACTGAGAGGCACTGGTCAATTTCCGCTCTGCGCACTGTAGCCATTTGGTAGTATCATTCAACCAGTTGGCGAGTTCCTTGTTTTGTTGTCCCAAAATTTGCACCTGGCTAAACGTGCTATCAAGCTGGTGCATGACAACATTTCGATCTTGAAGAAGTTTATCCTGAGTCTTGAGCACTGCATCTAAGGTAAGTTTGAGTTCCTCATACCTGGCTGTTGCAGTGTTTTGTGAAAATCATCCAGCAACACAGGCTGTGTAAGACATGGCTGGCAACTGGGGTTTTGTGGTATTTAATGGTTGATCAATGGGGCCTCTGTAGTGAGCAACACTGTTATAAAATCGAATGTTATTGTTAGGATCTGCCATATTGTTCGTACAGGTCAGACCCACTGAACAACAAACAGACAATGTGGGGATCGTCAGTCCTTTGGACACACTTGAAATTATACTAAAATTAGAAACAATTGCCCTGACAACTCTTTTATTTATTTTAATAAGTACAGCAACCTTTCGCTGTCCTACTCTCTCTACTATTAACAACTTAACTTCTCTTAATTACTCATCTTGCTTATATACAGAGGCTTTAGATGATACCACTCTCATAGCTTGGGCTATTCTATTCTGCCAATTCTCCTCGATTTCAGCTTGTTATTCTCTAGCCCTCTATCGCCCTAATTGTAGGTGATTTTATTCATATTCATCAAATGTTGACATTGCCTTGTCACCTTATTGGCTTATTTAGAGGTGATCCAATAATAACCCATCATATCCTAATATAACCTTGTCTCGAGGCACTCAAATAATCATGACTGATATCATGTTTGGCGGATTCTTCCCATTCCGCCCTAGCTGTCCCAAGATTATTGTCCAGTCATATTGGAATCATGATATATAGATTGTTAAATTGATAATAAATATAAACTAATTTTGGCAGTAATAATAGTTAAGTTGACATTGATTAAAGTAACAACTGAATTATATTTATCTAAAGCCAAGGATTAACCTAGACTAGGGAAAAGCCCAATGCCCCTATCATTGGCAGTCAAACCTAATGTTATAAAATGGGTTTCTCTGAGGAGTCATATATAACGTAATGTGCATAGTTGTTGGAAGTGTATCTATACTTGCGTGTCTTCAGACATCATGGTGAGCAGCTGTCAAATTTTTTGGCGGTAAAAGGGTATAAAAGAGCCTTCATTTTCAGAGATATTAGATCCTCAAAGCTATTAAAGGGGCTTCAGATTTTTGAAAAACATTTGATCACTTGCTGCGCTAGTTGGGGCTTAATCATGTAGCCAGCTAGATCATTAATACCAATAAATACTTATATTGTAATGGGATTTTTTGGAAAAGGTTTTCCATAGGGTGGGGAATTAACTCCTATAGTTGAGCGTATCTCAACATTAATGATAAGAGGTTAGTGCATAAGATATACATTTATATATTATTAGGCTTTTATTCAAAACTAAGGTTTTTTAGGCCTCATGCAGATGTACAAGCTGCACAAATCAAGGAGACATGAGGAAATGCGTGTAAAAAATGAATTTAGCAACATTGGGCTTAGTTAAAAAAGGGATTTAACCACGCTGAAACGTACTAATTAATAGGGATGGCATTCATTAAGAAATGCATAAATATAAGGGTAATAAATGCCCTCTAGAGAAACTCTTTATAAAACCAGTCTACTTATACTATTATTGACACTAATGTATTAGCTGGCCAGAATACCGAGTGATTATAACCTACAAGAGGCTGTAAATATAATAGTTTTCAGATTCTGAAGCCTCTTTTGTAGGCTTTGATCTATATAAAATTCCTGATAAAGGTGGCCTCTATATACCCCCTGACCGCGGTATTTATCTGACAGCCATTAACCATGACATCAGATTATGCATCAGTATAAATACTGGTGCAAAAGAGTATGTGAACAATAATAAAAAGGATGCAATAAAGGAAACCCTTTTTTATACCTTTGATTTCTACTGCTGATGACAGAAAATTACCAAAAACCCATTCAAAGAGAGTCTCCCCATTAGTCAACTCCAAAAATATGCTTATTACTAGTTTGGGAATTAATTAACTTTGGAATTAAATTTGATTGAGATAACCAAGAAGCCCATGTCACTTCACGAGCCACAAAATCATAAGAACATCATGAGCCACAGTTAGGCTTAGAACAGCGGCCACTTATGTGCAAACAAGCAAGAGTTCAACAATATAACTGTGTAATAAGCACAGAAGGTCATAAAGAAGCAAAGAACTGTACTTTGTGATATTACGCTAGGATTTAAATATGAAATCACCTTTTCAGACATTTGCCCTCACAGCTCCAAGATAAGAATGTTGTGGGTCAAAATGGCCAATGCAGGGAAATATTGGACATTTATGAGTTTCCAATGATAAAGGTGATTTTGGCAATACTAATGATTTTCTCAGCCAAAAGATCCTGGCCAATTCTCAGTGAACCCCACAAATTGGGGTACCACTATTCAAATAATTAACAGGCAAATAACGCTGGTGTAAGCAGTCAGATTACCCCAACTTTGTTGTGGCTGTGTGGCGTTCATCAGATGGATCTCCCCAGCCCCTACCAGTTTCATTAAAGCACCTATGCAGGGACCACCTTTCTTTTATAGGCGTGGCAGGGGTCCCCCCAAGGTTCAATAATTTTCACATAAGAGGATTAGCTAAAATATATTAAGTCATTACCTCATGGTTATGTTGTGCCCCAAGCTAATCCTCCATTTCTCGTCCAGCCTAGATAAAGCAAATTTTATGATCTTTGGTAGGCTAATTCTGCATATTGCCAAATTTGGACCAGTCTAAGATATTCTGGAACTATTGTTGCATTTCCCTCGCCCCTCAATACAGTTATATACTAAATGGTCAAATATTGAGAGGGACGCTTCTTAATTATCCTCCACTGA
Source organism: Massospora cicadina (assembly GCA_022478985.1). Lineage (NCBI taxonomy): Eukaryota > Fungi > Entomophthoromycota > Entomophthoromycetes > Entomophthorales > Entomophthoraceae > Massospora > Massospora cicadina. The sequence goes on from JAKSZP010004939.1 coordinate 6,870, forward strand.
ACTAATAAAATTATTAAAAACCCCAACTTTATAAGTTTAAGTTTATTATTTTACCTTATCTTCCATGGTACTTTCCCCCATTTGTTGGATTTTAGGCTTCATTAGCACCAGTGAGCCTAGACAGATCCTAAAATCCAACACACCTTATGAGAAAAATATAGTTTCATATAAATTAATTTCTAGATTTGACACCTCAAACCTTTAAAGGCTATATAGTTTCCATATTTCTTTAATAAAATTTAGTTTTAAAGTAATATGCACTTATTATTATTGCTTTTTGTTGATATATATGCCAAATATAAAATGTACTTAAAAGGTTTAAAAATAATTTTATTGTTGACAGCTGAGGTTGAGAAGAGTTCTGGTGCATTTAAAAACAGCTCAAATCATGTATAATTTAAGGCTCTTTACAGGGTGGACATGATTTAAACCATGAGTAAATTCCCACGTATACAAAAAAACAAATTCTCTAAATTGCCTAGTGATGTACCTTATGATCAGATAAATAATTTTATCACAAGTGGCTCAATTTTTAATTAGAACCGCCTGAGAAAAAAAAATCACTTTGGTGATAACTGGCGCTCACTAAAGGGGGCACCATCAAGAGAATGTGGAGAGTTCTATGAAGATACCAAGAAAGTGTACCAAGGAGGAGAACTTCCAAAAGATAAGAACTGGAGAGTATGAACAAAATTATTAATGAGATGAAGCAGCAGAAGCTCATTTGACAATTGAGCTAGGAAGAGTCAGAACATCTTCTGCGCAAGAAATTAATAGAGATCTGGCATTGAATCGGTTGATAAAGTGAAATATTCTAGAGAGTGAAAATATTGAAAACTGTATAAAGTCTAGTTTTTATTTTTAACATGCTAGAAAAGCCATGACCATCAAGTGGGTTGCTTGAATAGGATGTGAACAATATGCAAGTGAGAATTCTTTATCCAAAGGCTATAAATTTTTAGGGAGAATGCACTACCAGTCTGATAATAGCAAAGGTTGTACAACTAACTCTTCAGGTTGAACCTGAAGAAGATCCTAATTTTTTCTGTACTATGAGTCTAAGTTATCTTTTGGTGATAGAAATAGATCTTCATTCCTTTGGTTTTATGTAGACAGCATGGATGGAACAAGTGACAAACAGGAAGCTGCAAATTTCAGAGGTGCACGAGCAGAAAAGCAAATGAGGTTCATAGAGCCACACTTTGACTCCACCACACTTGAAGTCAATTCAATAAAATTAATTATTGCTTGGTTTAGAATTACATGGGATGTTTAAAACTGAGCTTTTGTTCCTCATCATTAGATATGAGAATTATGAGTCAGTTTTAGACTAAGCTAACTGATATTAATTCAATGCATAACAGCTTTATACAACTAGAGCCTTAACCTGGTTATTACAAAAACCGTATTTCTTAGTTTGCTTAAATCACACCTCAAATCCATATGCATATGACCTTGTTTGAGAACCCTCCCAAATATATGAAGGCAATAAGGAGGCCTTAATTGACTTCAAAGCTTTTATAAAATGGACTCAAGACATCAGAAACATCAATAACGCCGCCCAGATTTAAAAGGTTGTTTACATAGCTCAGTACTGCAAGGTAATCCTAAAGAGAAGGCTTACAAAAAATTTCAACAGAAGCACCATAGTTCCACCAAGCTGAAATGTACCAACTGCCAAATAGAAGCCCTAATAGAAGAATTGTCCTAAGCTAAAGGAAGGTAAGAAGGAAGAACCTAAAGAGGAGGTCAAGTGATCAATCATTTTGAGTCAATTTTCAAATTATTGAATTTGATGATGACCCTGGTTTGCCAATTGAATCATGATACATCATTGAAGCCTCAAATGATATTGTAGTGACCTCTTACTTCAGACCTAACTAAGCGAATTATGAGCCCACAGAACAGTCTTACATGTCTCAAGCTTCCAAGGCCACTCAGATTGTTAACAATATTGGATGGTGAGAATATTATGTAAAACACGTTTAAAAGATTGCAATTTGCGACCGTGAGTCACCTAGGGCTTGAAAGAATTACTGCCTTCCTGAATAGTCAGAAGTATTCAGTCAAATGGTCATTACAACCCTTATTGTGGGCCTAATTATTGACATAAGCACTAAAAAAAGGAAGTCAACATACATTAAGTCAAATTTTTGGTGTACTGGGTACCAGCACTAAAGTCAAAATTGTCTCTCAAATACATGCAGAGATTGAAATTTGCACAAGATAACAATCACTAGGCCAAGTTTAGAACTTCCAGGCTAAAGTCAAAAAGAGCACTAGGAGCCTATTTTGCGTTATTCTTGCAATTTGGACACATTGCCTTGTCTTCTCCATATGTGATTTTGAGAGCAACAAAAATATTTTCTTATAAGAATGCAGTTTCTAATTGATCTTGAAGTAATCATTGCTTCAACCAGGTTTAGTCAGTCTACTCAATTACCAGATGGCACTTGTGTTTCAATATGAGGAGAAGAAAGAGTGGAAGAAGTTAGTGTTCCAAATCTAAACCAAGCATTTTATATACCCAGTCAGATATACCCTAAAACAAAGGAAAAAAAGAAGCTATCACTGACGGTAGACACAGATTTGGCATGCTCTTGTACACCAGCAAAAAGATGGACCTACTGTCCATATAACATATGGTTATGATGGCTAACACAGTATTGATATACTGGAATAGATGATTCTTGAGATCTACTCCCATAAAGGAGTTGGAGACCAAGTACCTCAAGTGTTGCTTCAATTCTGAATATTAACTACCAAAGAGAAGTCTCCTTCTTAAAAAAAATGTAATACACCCTGTCAAGATCAATAAGGGGCTAATAATAGCCAAAATGAAGATGTACCTCTAAGCCAACCTTAAAAAGATCATGCTGTTGGGCCACCAGCCTTATATTAGTGTTGAAAACGATTACTAAAGGCGTTCCTTTGGAACTTAAAAGGACATTATAAACATTGGCTTGTTCTAAAATACAATGAGACTTACCTGCTAAGTAAAGGTTCAGAGTTACAATAGGATTTCTAATAAATACTAATAAAAGTAAGGGGGAAAGTTATTTTTGGGAAATAAATGGTATATTAAATATGACCAGAAAAAAATCAAGAATAAGATAGGTGAAGGAAATTCCCCTGATGATGACTTATAAACGCATACCACATGTGAGGGGGAAGTATATTTAAATATGTAGGAGGTGATGTCATAGTTTAGGTTCAGAGTTGGAGTAGATCAGGATTCATCATTGAGAGCTGGACTGTAACAAATAATGGTAAAGTAGTTAAGTGGTTTCCATTATCTTCCATTAGGAAGCCAACAGATATCAAGTAAAATAGGTGGCATAAGGCCGTTAATAGGGAGAAAAAGGAGTTAAACTTTGAATATAACCTCAGGATTGATATTAAAATAATATAAGGTTAGCTCAAGTATTCTTTCCTATTTCATCAGCCAATGGAGCACTAATCAGTGCGATTATCCAGTTTATGTTTGGTAGAGAGCTTAATGTTAGTGTAGGAAATTTATCAGTGCTTGAGAATATAGAATTGGTAATGATTTTTCTATAATCTAATAAACAACGCTAGATTTTTTATCATTTACAGGCCTTAGGTCTGATATACCATTACTTGATATATAAATAGTAATATTTTGGGCCTTAATCCTGAGAAAATATCAATTGACAATCAAATGGTAATGTTTTTGGACATTGGTCTCAAGAGAGAATCAAACAATAATTAAAATAATAATAAATGTAAGCCAAAGTCAGGTAAACAATAAATAAGCTAGCAACTATAAGTTGAGGCTTCACATAACCTAAGGCAAAGCCTGACAGAGCCCCCTTCAAGCCTCGATTGGGGGTGACAATGATTTCGCCAGGGTCAGCTAGCCTTGGTAGGTCCCCAAGCTGCCAGAATTGGGTTGATTGAGACAAACCAAGGCAGTTAGATAGATGTTAGCTTGGCGAGCATGAGCTTGGTTTAGTTGCAGTTTATGCAAAAAGTTAGTAGTTTGAAGGTTGTTGTTGGTTACATAGTTATCAGATGAGGCGTTATTATCATAATAATGAGGGATTGGTGGAGAAGGGAATGCGCAATTAGTTGGTTCAAATAGGGTTCAACATAAAAGTAAAAGGGTTGTAAGTATAGATTTGACAATAATTTACTAAGATAACATGATTAATATCATCAGTGGTCAAAATGATGAGTTAGCATGCCGCATGGTTTTGGGGGCCTCCTGGAAGAAATCAGAGATGTAGAGCTCGAGATCCATCACTATAGCCTCAATTACCGCTTTAGAGATGTTTCTGAAAATCTATTATCCAGCAAGTATATGTCAGGGGAGAATGAATTTAATGAACAGGTGGCAACATCAACCAGGGAGCTGGATAGAAATGGATCCCCCTGAACATGCGAAGTTTTATAGGTCTCATCTAGCGCTGCCATGTACAAGTCCTTGGCCTTGCTGATAGTAGATGAAAACCAGGATTCCTCCTTAGAGAAAATGATGAGGCGTTATATCTCAAAAACCAAGAGGAAAACTTGGCATGAACTTGTTGAGGGTAAAGAAGTGGTTGATGGGATGCAGCAAGATTTTTCATAATTGAGCCCCTTGACAGATCAGAAGAAATGGTGCGGAGGGCAACTGGCATGTCAGGCCAGACTTCTCAAACAAGAGGTCATGGAGATCTTGATTAGGTCTTGATTTAACTCAAAATAGCAATTGGGGGCTCCCATTTGTCCTTAATAGCTAGATTTGAGTTTATACATTGACAAGTAAATATTTACTTATAATGGGAGGCGTCAGGAGGCAGATCCTCTAAATCCATCAAGATAAGAATGTACTGCAGTCTTTTTTTCTTGACTAATAAGATGGCAAGAGTATGAAAAATTGGAACAGCTCTACTTTTATTTAAAAAGATGATCAAGTTGTATCTTCTTTAACTACCCTCTATTTGTTGAAATAGAGTAAATTTTTTGGATATACGGTAAGGCCTAGATTACTAGTAAAATAAATTAATATATATAATATTTAGGATTAGATGAATTAATACAAAGGCAAAAATTATTGTTGATGACCCTGATTTGGTGTTAAAGCAGCAAGGATCATTAGCGCAGAAAATTTAAATAAGTGCTAAGGCTTTCAAATTGGATGTTCTGATTTTTTATCATAAGAGCGAGTAATGTCAGTGCAGAAAGATGGAGAGGGTGTTGAGGCATTTGAACTGATTGGCCTGAGTTTATTTTCAGGAGGATTTGGCTCAGCTGGCCTGAGTGAATTATTTAGATTCTCAGTGGCCTTGGCTGCGTAAATAATATGAGCATGGATAATTCCATTTTGCATATCAATGCTGTTGTCAGAATAGCAAGGAATCTCATTGCAGAAAAACAAGAGGGGCATAGATATTTTCTGGTTCAGTTGTTCTATCATCAGAACAGTGAGGAACCTTAGTATCAGGAAATGAGAGAGGCTTGGAGGCATTTAGTTTGTTGCTCCAGATTTATCATTTGAAAAGTAAGGAGACCAGATTCAGGAAATGAGACATGTGTGTAAAATTTTGGTTCAAATGATTTAGTTAGCTTATTCGCCTCTTTTTGGGATTTTCAGAAAACTAATTCTTCAGCTGTAAGAAATTCAAGTGTGACCAGCTTATCCTTAATTTCATCCATCATAGGAAGCTTTTTATGGCGCGTTTTCTGAATTTATACTATTGTATTTGTAAAAGTATCGCAGATCTCAATTTATGGCATCCTTTAGTTCCTCAAGCGCTAGAATAATCTACCTCACTAATAATATAATTCTTGTCTGCAATTCTGGCTGCAGCATCATATGCATAATTATAAATTTAGGAACTGCTGTTTGCTGAAGCGTATATTTTGCATCAGTTCTACCTTACAGCTCACCATTTATGATAATCCTTTCACTAGATCAGCTAGTCCATAACACAAGCTTTCCATGATTTCCACAATAGGTATATAAGTTTGGGCTTTATTAAATTGCCACATTAAACATCCAACATATATTTGAACAGTGTTTTGTGTTAATGTTTTGGTTTAGTAGAGACCTTAAATTGGCTAAGCCATAACTTCATTCATCCTAGTTCCATTAGGATTTTTTGGTGCAGATTGAAGAAGACTTAGTAGGGACCACCAGTTTTGTCAGTCCAGAAACCTTTTTATTAGTGGCGCGAATCATTACTAAAGGCAGTCCTTTAAAGTTCACAAAGTCAGGATGTATGTTGGCTTAAGCTTAGATATAAAGAGACTTAACATACTGAGTAAAAGTTCAAAGGTCACAAGAGAACTTATCAAAATATATAAACATAAACGTAAGTGGAAAATGATTTATTTAGGAAATAAATGGTATTTTAAATATTAGAAAAGAGTAAAAAATAAATAAGTTAATAAATATTCAAGATTGTCATGGGAGCGGCTGATAAGAATTAGACTAGGCTCCCAGTCAGGGCGTGTGAGCACCCAGTGGAGAGCCCAGAATGCCAAGGGCACAGCAGTCCATGAGACTAGAAGAAGGGTAGATCTATTGGGACATGAGGAAAGTAAATGTTCATTAATGTACCAAAGGCCCCCAAGGAAAACCAGATGGTTTCAATGGGGGCAACCACAAGTCTTGCGGGAGCAACCCCTAAGGGTGGGAGAGGCGGGGAGGATGACAACTCCTCCAGGGTTCACAGTTTCTGGCCTTCAGTTTTGAATAGGTGAGTCTGTGCACCAGAGAGGGGTGGCACAGGGCCCACTGCAGGGTAGGGGTGCTGTCGGAGGGGAAAATGGACCTGCAATGAGCGTCAGGGCCAAGCCCCCCTTGGGCGGGGTACTCTGGAGCCCTCAGGTGGGTGGTATCAATGGCGGATGAGCCAGTGTGGGGGCTGAGCTCACGGGCATTGGGTTGGGGGCGCCCTGAGGCTTCTCCAATAGGGGAGCAGTCTCAAAAATCCCAGTGGCAAAGCAAACAGATGGATTCACATTAGACAGGTATGTAAAAATGGATGGAGATTTGACTCCCTCATTGGAAATGAGGCAGTTTACACAGGATACAATGCACCACCATGTGGTGGGGTCAAGCAACTGGATGACCCATTTGACGATCATTGGGATGATTATTTGGGCGGTGGCATGCTTTGCTGGATCAATCATCAGAATTTTGTAAAAGTAAACAGGTGGAGTCCGCGACAAGTCATTTGGGGTATTTGGGCTTTATTTTAGCGCAAAGCGCAGGAAGAATAGAGAATGAACTGACAACTGCCCCTTGGCAGGGCAGTTGCCTTAAGTATTGGGAGAATTGTATAATGGGAATGTGGAGGAATCAGGTGATTGGGGATCGGCAATGGGGTGTGGTTGTCTGGAGGGTGAAGGGATGTCCAAAATCTTGGCAAAAATCAAAAAAAAACTTTGCAGATTTTTCCAGATTTTTGGGGCCAGACTAGGTTAATGGTACCAATCTGGGCCTTGACCATTCGAGTTGGGCTGGTCACATGGTTTGGATTCCCCTTATTTGTCTGAGGGGGGCTGTGGCCTTAGTGCTGGGTCATCCACAACCTGGTCCAAACTCTCAATCTAGTTATTTGCGTGATCTGAACTTCCTGGATCTGTCCCAGGGGGTAGAGGCAACTGGTCTGAGTCACTTGTAACCTGTAGAAACCCATATTGAGTGCTGATCTGACTTTTGGACCCAGCCAGTCTGGACCGGCTCTGTTAGCCCGGAATTTGCAGACTGGGCTCCGATACTAGCACTGGCCATTTCCTCAAAAATTTTGGTATGCTTTCCCTAGTGAGTGAGGGGTCCCAAGGGCCCACCCATGGCCCCTGGGTTGCACAATCTCCTGACAAGTCCCCTCTATTAGTCTTATCAGGGTTGAGGAGGGGGGAATGGGAGAGACCAGATTATCTTTAGGAGGAAGGGCAGTCACCCAACGCTCATCCACCACATGCGCCAGGCCACTAAACTGCGACAGGGGGTCCACTTGGGCCTTTGAGCCCCTTTTTGTCTGAAAGGGATGCTGTTCCCTATCCAGTTGTAGGGGCTGGTCCCCAGGACTTACATATCTGATGGGGGATAGATGCATACCACATGTGAGGGGGAAGTATATTTAAATATGTAGGATGTGATGGCACTGTCCATGTTCATAGTTAGAGTAGATCTGGATTCATCATTGAGAGCTGGACTGAGACACATAAAGGCAACATTCTAAGTTGATTCCATTAACGTTTTTCTTTCCCATAACAATCACTTTAGTTACTACAATTTAATTTTAACAACAATTTTTGATAATCACACAGGAGAGATGTGCATTTTAATAATAAACCTAATACAAACTGGGCGAGCGTCACATCAAGAGGTGCGCAAAACATTGCACCCAAGGGCAAGAAACGCCCTGGAGGGGGACCAGGAACCCAAGCCGCCAAGAAACCACAAACTCAGACACTGTCCGGGTTTATGGTATTTACTATAGAACAGGACTAATACATGTATATCCAATGTAACCAACCCCTTTCAAAAGTGGAACATGGGCTCTGACTGTGATGGAAGAGGTCTCTGAAAACTTCCACAAAGCAGTTAGGCAAGAGTGCCCAGGTGAGTGCCCATAGGCAGGATAGCTGTAAGTCTCAGGGAACGTCCTTTGGCTCTCAATCAGGTCATCATCCCGTTCCCAAATAAAAAGACACCAAAGAGGATGGCGGTACCTCTCATCACTCAGGGCGATCTCGCTCACGTAGTAGATGAGCGATGGGTAACAGCTCATCCGCTTCAGATCCCACCCCCAATACCCACACTTACCTCAGCAGAACTGTTGTGGGGAATTAGTGAAATCTGTGCCAAGATTACCAAATTGAAATTGGTCAGATCTAATTCAGCTGGCAATCTAGCTGATTCCCAAAATTCAAATGGCTGTAAAAGCATGAAGAATGAGATTTTGGCCAGATTGCCCAATGGTTCCAAATCAATCACTAAACCAGTAGAACAAATATTGGGTGCCATTGATGAGGGTTTGAAGCCCTCTGATAGTAATTTGGGTGTCGCGCCTGATGTGTTGCTGTTGACCAAATGAAAAGTTAAATGACTGAGTGCTGGTGGGTTGGCTGTCCTGAACCTGTTCCCAACCAAATGAACCCATCCCTATATGGGATGGCCTTGGGAGATTCCTGTCGCCCATCAGGTCAAACGCTGTCATGCTAACCGTCAGAAACGTAGTTGAGCCCTGGTTCAGATGTTTGAGGTCAAACTGACAGAGACTCAGCCCGCTGCCAAATTTTGTGATGTCAGTTCCCAAAGAATAAACCCGCCCA
>JAKSZP010004940.1:0-16116 GCA_022478985.1 Massospora cicadina
GTTATTAATAGAGTGCATAGTAGGTTTCTTCACAAGTATGTGCCCCCTAGGCAAGATTTTGAGGGGGGGCATTGTTGGAGATACAACTAGGATGACCAAAAGTACTCTAGATTGAGATCTGATATCTCAGTCTAATAAGATGGAGAAATCTAAAACAAATACCTATGATTCTCAATTTGACTGAAGAAAGACTCTTCAGAGTTATTGACCTCCTACAATGGGTGAATCTAATCAACCTAAAGAAACTCAGTAATTTGAGATGGCCAAGCAAATTGAAATGACTAATCATTTTGAAGGGGCTAGGCCTCGTTAAGAAGGTCAATTGCATCTAACTAGAGCTCTATTAGATATGATCATCACGAATATTATAATAATAATAATGATAATCAACAATATTGGTCCTCTGGTAGGAAAGATCTTACCTTGGGTGAATCAAGGAACTTCTGGTGAAGAACCGCTAAATTTTCTTATAAATATCTCTAGATTTTAATTAATAAAGTACCTCAATTCTTGTCTTGCATAGTTTAATTTTGGTCTATATTATTACAGGATTCTGTATATTAAATTGGTATTAGCCAACGCAATGGAACTAATAACTTTACTGCACTTATGTCAATCCTCACTGGAGGCATGGAATTAATAATTTTGTAGCCTTTGTCACTCCTGCTTATAGTAATTTCTCATTAAATTCCAATATTAAAGGTAGGCATGAAGTAAGATCACTACATTTTTAATTAATTAATATACATGTAGCTATGGGACCATCTAGTACTAAAAAAAAAATATACATGTAGCTAGTGAGATCTACATAGTTTTCTCCTCAAGAATCTTACAAGGTAAGGTTGTGGGAAGGGAATCAAAGAGTAAACAAAATTTTAGATTTGTATATAAAAGTGCGCATTGTTTGGACTATTGGTTGACCTTTGGTAAGTTCAATTGCTACACAAACTTTTATATGCACTATTACATCTTCATCGGTTAAAACCAACATTGATCATCCGTGGTCATTTATTTAGTTATTGCAAATATAACATGAAGAAACAACGTTACCTAATATTCTCCTACCTTTTCCCACAACGTGGGTGATTTACAACCAGATAAAAAAGAAAACCTTGCGCTACAGAAGACAATGATTGTGACTGTTAAATTTGTAGTTATGTATTGTGTTTATTGGTAAACTCAATAAACCCAAGCTGTGCCTCCTATTGGTATTTCTTGTTTTCTTACTGCCCTCTTTTGAACCCAGGGCGTTTTTTACATTCTAGCGGTCAGCCTTTTGCCATAGTATTTTACTGCATTTTTCCATTATGTCTGTTTTTATGAATCCGCTCATCTCATATGAGTGGATTATGAAAAGCTCAGTTTAAAATGTTAAGTAGATGCCAAAATGTTGGTATCTTAGAGAAAAAGCCTTTTTCGTTGTGTTTTCTTATTTTTTTAAATTTAAATTTATTGTGGGGAAGGCTGACCATGGGATGGACACTTCTGAATATGACTCAGGAAAGATAAACTTAGTACTAGGGGAGGCACCCCAGAGAAGCGATGCTATCTCTTATTGCCTGCGGGAACGCCACTTAGGGGAGGGGGAGGGAACGTGTGAAGGGGCCGTAGCCACTATTGAGCACGTGTGGAGGAAGGGGTCTGATTTGATGAACCAGTCTGGGAACCAGGAGGAGACCAGCTGTTGGTGACGCGGTGGGAGGTATCCAAACATCCACGCTTGAAAGTGGTCCACCAAATGAGAACAGAGTCTGTGGACAGCTTCTGGGAGGGTGGGGATGGAGCCAGCGATGGCATCCAAGACATTCGTGTGTATAGTCCACATGGCGATTGCAACCACCAGAGCATGGAGGGAGGGTGGAAGGGGGAGGCCATTGATGAAGCAAACATATCTCTTGACAGACTGAAGGGATGCGTTTGATCCTGGCCCAGCAGACGTTGGACTTCGTGCCATATCACTTTAGAGGTGGGGCACTTCTCCAGGTGGTGGAACAGCGTTCCATACTGGCCACACACGACACAGGATGAGTATAAAGCCTTAGAGCGCTCAGCTGTACGATACACCCACCTCAGGCAGCGCCACACATGGGAGCGGACTTGAGGCTGCAACAGAGGATGGTGTGCGTATTTCCAGATAGTCTTTTGGGTCTCAGTGGAATAAGGGGTGTCCATCATGTCCAGGTAGTCCACCCCGGATAGGACTTGGGGTTGAATGGAAATCACGCCATCATGGATGGGTAGCCCCTGTACCTCTTGTGTGAACTGAGGAGAGGGGTGGCCTCTTCGGGTTGTATGTCCACTAATACAAATTCTCCACTCTGCGCTTCGCATAAAGAGTAGGATTCGTTTGTAGTGGGTTTTAGTCCCGTGAGGACCTGTGGCCAATGTGTGTGATGCGAGGTATTTCATCAGGGAGTGGGGGTTTGATGGATTGTTGAGGCCCAAGGCTCGGGAGAAGTTGAAGTGGGCTGCACGGGACCAGTGTTGGGATGGGAGTGTAGGAGCGGTGACGGCCGCGATCCAGGTGCCCAGGATCTTGGCAGCATGGGCTTTGAAGTCAAGCAGGCCCATGCCACCTTGATGATGAGGGCCAAACATGACCTCTAGCCATACTGGTGGAGGGCGGCCTGACCAAAGCCATCCTTGCAGCAAAGCATACAGGGATTTGAAGAAGCTTGGGGAGAAGGGGATGGCGTGGGCTCCGAACCAGACTTTGGATAGGAGCATAGAGTTGGCAAGAACAACCCTGCCAGTGAGGGTAGTAGGGTGGGCTCTGAGAGAGGCGATTCGCTTCGTCACGTTGTCCAGTATACGGCACTCTATTACTGCTGACGCATATCCGCCTGCCTCCATCCACACGCCCAGATGGCGCACCAGTCCTATGGTAGGACGTGGCATGAAGGGGAGCACCAGTGGAGCGGTGTGTGTTGAGTTAGTAAGGCGTGGACGTGGGCGAGAAGATGGGCTGGGTTGGGAACTAATTGCTGGGGCCCAGCAGTTCTGAAACTGACCAAGGAGGATGATTTTGGTTTTGTAGGCGTTCAGTGCATCGTTGCTTACCTGGGAATATTCCTGGATGAGGGCTTCAAGCGCGCGTGCATCTTTGTTATTAGACACCCCCACCACGCAATCATCTGCAAATGCCATCATCTTGACTGGGGTTTGGCCTGGCACATGGACCCCAGTGAGTTGGGGATTCACATTTCGCAGTAGTGGGTCAAGGCTGAAGTTTTATAAGAGTGGGCTGAGGGGGTCCCCTTGTCGCAGGCCCCTTTGAGGGCGGACTACTTCCGTTAGGAAGCCTGGGCCACGCACTGCCATTGTTGCAGATTCCGTGAGCAGCATCACCCAGTTTATGAATCGGGGGGTAGGCGGAATTGATGGAGGCAGGCCCTAAGGTATTCCCAGTTTACTCTATCATAGGCCTTTTGTTGGTCCAAGAATACAAGTGCCCCAGAGGCTGTGGACTGACATACATTAGCCATAGAGTGCACATTATCCCAAATTGACCTTCTGGGGATGAAACCGAATTGTTCTGGGGAGATGGTGGCAGATGCTACAGTCCCTAAACGGTTAGCCATGATTTTTGTTAAAATTTTGATGTCTGTATTTGTTATAAAAGGGGCGCCAGTTGGCTAAGTCAAGCTTATCCCCTTTCTTGAATAGTGTGACAGTAAAGGCCTCATGTCCTCCTGGTAGGAGGCGCGTTTCCAACAGGCTTTGGTTAAGTGAGGCTAGCAATGGGTATATATATTTGAAATATTTTTTGTAGAACTCATATGTAATGCCATCTGGGCCTGGGCATTTTTGGTTTGGCGCACCGCGAATGGCTGTCCATAATTCATTTGGAGTAATTAAATTCATTGTTTCCGGGTATCAGAAAATGGTGCAGATATGAGCTCAGTTGAGAAATTCTGCCATTTTGGCCAGCTGAATTGGTTTAGCTCGGTATAACTCGGAGTAATATTTTTGCATTTCAATTGCCACTTTGGCCGGTGTGTCTGCAATGGAATTATCCAATCTTCACACCTGTATACAGGCCACACTTTGGCGTGGTGCGAAAGATTTTTTGAAGAAGTATGCGGTGCACTTGTCGCCTTTAGTGATGCGTGTGGCCCTGTCTTGGACACAAACCCAATGTTTGTGTTGCCTTTTGAGTGCATTGAGGTGGGCGGCTGCCTCCGCCCACTTCCGGCCCCATGCAGGGCTGTATCCTGTGGCTGGAATGTTAGACTCCAAGTGGGCAAACTCCACCAGAGCGCGTGAGATGACCGCCGATGTGGCTTGTGAGTATCTGGAGGAGAGATGGCGATAGTGGCGGATGGTGTCCTCTTTGAAAGTTGCCCATGTGGAAATGGGGTCCGCGCAAAACGGTGCAACAAACAATTTTGCCAAAGTTGCCTCTTCCACCCACGTGGAAAATCCTGGTGATGCGAGCTTGGGGGGGCAGAATTTGCACCAATGTGGGGCCTTTGCAACTTAACAGGTAAGTGGTATGTTATTGAGACCAGTTGGTGGTTGGAGAATTCCGTTTTTGTTGTTTTGAAGTGGGAGATTTGGGGTTGGAATTTCGCCAGCATTAGAATAAGGTCGATGTGGGTCATGGACCTTAAGTGGCCATTGTGGATGTGGGGACACATCATGTTTTTGAGCAGTGGTGCATGTCACGGCAGCGCATCCATTAACCCAAGGCGGCTTTTAGAACACGTAGTTCTACATGACCCTGTGGGGCGTGGGGTGAGGGCGGCCACCAGTCCGTTGGTGAGGTTAGCCAACAGTTCATGTCGCCAACTAGGAAAGAATCAGGGGGTAGCAGGAGGGATTTGACCAATGAGAAAAATTCCCGACGCTCATGTGCACCATTTGGGGCATAGATGTTGACAATTGCATGCGCAACGTTGGCTCATGAGAAGGTGACAATGAGCATTCGGCCATTTAGGAATGTTTCTGAGGATGTGAATTTGAAAAATTATTTTTCTGAATTAGCACCCCACAGTGCTTCTACCAAAAGGATAGGGATGGGAGGAGCATTGTTTTCCAAGCTTCCTCAGAACCTCATGGACAGTGGGACTCCTGGATGGCCAGGATATCCACGGGTAAATTGTGTTGTAAAAAACTCAGTTTCCTAGCCTGGGATGGGGAGGCCTTGAGTCCAGCAACATCCAGCATCCCTAGAGTGAAGGTTTCCCCCATTACACCTTAGTTGCGAGGGGGTGGGCCCCAAGGCCCACCAGCCTCTTCAAGGTCCCCACGAGCTTTCACAGCAGCACGGGTGTTAGCAGCAACACTATTGGGGTTTTTGTTAATTTTTGTGGAAAGAGTCGCGTTGGCTTTGGCCTTCACTTTTTGTTTTCCTGACGTCGGACGAATTTTTTGCGGTGCGGATAAGTTCAGTGCACCGTCGAGTGGGGCAAAAATTTTTTTTTTCAGTTGGGATAGGTCCCAAGTCAGTTTTGACTGGAGCTTGGGTGCAGTGATTGGGTGAGATTGTATCTCCCATCGGATCCTCAGATTGAGTGGCCCGCTTGGCATGGGCCTCCCAGTCTGATTGGGTGATGGATTCCCAAGTCGCTTCCACCACAAAGGTCTCCATGTCCTCCTGGCGTTGTGAGTGTGGGATAGTGGTGGTGGCCTTGGCTGCTTCCTTGGCCGCAGCCCTATGGGCCTGCTTGGCCTGCTTCCGCTCCTGTGGGGAGATGGGCTTTACCAATAGGTAGCAGCCTTGTGCTCCCCACGGGAAAGCCTCCTTGGTGCTTGCAGTTGGTTCATAGTGCGCCTCTCCGCTGGATGGCCACTGAGGGGTGCTCTTTAAAAGTGACGCCCTCCTTGATGGGGCATGCGTGCACCTTATGTCTGAACGCGTCACAGTGGGTGCAAATGGGGGGCGCGCTGTCCACGGTTACCCAGAATGGGTGGGTGGTATGCCCTGTGATGTTAATAAAGGTGGAGTGCGGTATCTGGGTTAGGTCCTTCGCGATCTCCTCAGTTGGGGTCAGAACTGCAATGGCTTTGCCGGTGTGCAGGTGTGGCATCAGCTTGAAATGTTGCATTTCAAAAGATTGTATTTTGCCATATATGGCGAGACCATCTTTCAGGTGTTGCTCCAAAATGTCACGTTTTACTGTAGTAGGCAAAAAGTCAAACGTGAGGAAAATTTGTTTTGATTTTGTCCATCTGGTGCATTTGGTTTCGATGACCCATTGCACTTCAGGGAGGTCAACCACTATGCGCACCGCTGCAGCCTCATCTGCTGCTATTTTGCTTTCAAAACCTAGGTCCAGCCAACCATGTGACATGGAGTGAGGTGCAATGTGCACCGCAGTTGGGAAAATTTTGTGTACATCTTCACAAAATTTTTCCCATAAGGCCGTTTTTTGGATGTCCAGATACACACAGACTCTGAATTCCACCGATGAAAGTGGCTGGGAGTGTGGCGTGTTGATGTACTGGTTGCATCATGCTTGCCACACGAGTATCTCCGGGGAAATTGTGACCGCCAGTTTTTTGAGATTTTTGTCTATTCCACCAGATTCTCCGGGGCGTTTTTGAACGTTAGAGGCCGCGGCCTTCCGCCTGCTCCTCTTGCCTTGTTTGCCCAACTGCTCCCAGACATGGGCGCAGACTAATATCCTCTGTAAGATTATCAAACTAGAATTAGTTTTGAATTGAGTAGGTTGCAAAAGTGTTTGCAACGAGAAAGAAAAGTTGATAGTTGAGCAGATTCTTTTGTTTTCTAATTATTTTAGATAATAGATAGACTAAAATCTCAAATTGAATTTTTATATATTAAATTTTAATTTTACACAAACTTGATATGGTTTTTAGAAATGCAGCACCCCTTTGTGTTGTTGGTGGTATTTATATCCTCCTGTTCCTCTAGATTGATTTTCATATTATAAAAAGTGAAAGCAATTCAAAGAGTCATAATCTCTTCTCAAATACCCCACCCCACCTAAACTTACTACCAATATGGACTAAACATTCACCCTTCCCCATCTTATCAGAATGGCAATTTCTCTTGCCTTTGTATTCCGCGGTGGCTGATCAAGAATTCACGCTGAAAGCTCAGGTTTTTCATTGCAATCAAGTTCACTTACATATATTCCAGCCACTAAAATTTACTGTGAAGACGTTGGTTACTTTTCATTTGGATATAAATCAAGTTTTCATATAACACCACTTAATCAGTTTGTAAAGTGCACTTTTCACAACTTGTGTTATGAACAACCTTATCAGAGCCTTCATTTATGAGTTATTAAAAAGGTTACAATCTGTAGTCAACCAAACAAATTTAGCTAATTATGTTGCTATAATGGTCAGCAGCTTCCTTTTTATTTATAGAATGTAGTTTTTCTAACTTGGTTATTTATAGAGGGGCTTTAGTATCCATGTCAATATCTCCCAACTACTGATTGTTGACTATGTTAGGCTCATATTTTGGTCGTGGTGCTCCACAAAGGGGCATAGTTATTGTTTCCCCACACGTCTTAAAAATATCAAGGTACAGAGGAGTTTTCCTTGCTCAACCTGAACCCAATTTAGACCTTATAGACCACAAAGCTATTGTATCAAATTATCTATAGAGAATTTAGATCTTCTTAGAAACTTTTATTTAAAAGTGTTTCTAACAAGTTAAACTAATGGATCAAGTGGAAAACAATGACATTTAAATCTAGTTTATGGAGCTATGTCAAATATTTATCCCTTATCTGACTTCTTTATTCATGAATCGCCCACTTTTTCATATGCTTGAACATTTATTATGTTATTTCAGTTTGATAATGAAAAAAAAGTAAAAATATTTTTACGGTTGAAGCGGGCAGAACAATTATCTGTTCTCAATGACTTGAAAAAATATGATTGCGGTTCTTTCTTGTTCACTCTGTGTATTAAAGTGGGGAAATGTAAGTTGATTATAGGTGCCCTGGTGAATACTAAAGCCACGGGTAATTATATTGATCTGATTTGGCAGAGAGTTTGGACCTAGAAGTCACAAAGGGTGCTCCTGTATTGGGTGCTCCTAGTGCTCACATTGTCTCTTTTACCCTATGTAAGCCACTTCAATTTGTTTTCTACAAACATGAGTTTATGTCCACCTTTTCAACGATTCTGGAGCTATTATATCCTATAAGCTTGGCTTAAGTTGGTGAAACCATTTTAATAAGCATTAAATTGGAAAAGAACATCTTATCTTTTACCTTTAATCATCAATTAGGTAAAATATCACACCTTACAATGTTGGCAACGGTAAATGATATGGTAGCAATGGTGGAGTATTCATCACTGATTTCATGCCTGCCTTATCAACTATCCACAAACCCTTGGCCCTTCAAATACAATTTTAATATGGAAATAACTAATCGTCTAGAAAACCCTCAGAATTTGATGTGAGCTTCCAGATGACGCTTAGAACTCATCAAAATTAATTGTCCCTTATATCACTACACGGCTAATAAGATCAAGGTTAAAATAGGTGGATTGACAATATGATAGTATGTTTGTGGGTGATCAAGAAACCCTCTCCCATTTCATCACCAGTGGTATTTGCTCAAGTAAAATAGCACCCTATGAACCAGTGTGTATTGTAAACACTTAAACAACGTTACAGTCCCAGAACCATAACCTCTACCCTTGAGGCGGCTATTTCCCGAGCAATTTTGATTTTAAAGCCTTCTTTAGATCATACCTAGTAAATGCTTTCCCTCAAGTGAAGGTTAAGTTTGTATAGGAATGATTGACAGCAACCCACATATATATTAATTAATCAGTTTGAATTATGCCCTTTATATTAAAAATTCGTTTGCAGTCTCTCAACGCTTCATTGATAACGGTCTGGGGATTTAAAATTTACCTGTGTGGTAACCTATGTTAATGACATCTTGATTTATTATTTTACCACTGAAAAACGTGCCAAAGATTTAATGAAGTGAATTCAGTGCTTTACAATTTGATGTTAGTCACAAAGTCTTTAGAATGCTAGTTATATAATAAAGAAGTTCAGTCCTTAGGGAACAATGTGATAAAAATGGTCATGACATCTCTCCCTCAGAGTTAGACGCTATCAGAACATGGAAGACTCCTTCCATCCAGAATATATCCTCAACTTACTGATCACTGACAATTTTACTAAAGAAATCCTTGTCAGCTATCTCAGAGCTTGCCTCATCCTTAATCTATTGACAAGTAAGAATGCCCAAATAATCAGGATACCCAAGTGTCAATCAACGTTTAGTGCCACTATGATGTTTTTACCACTGTATCCATATTGCGCCACACTGATGATAACAATCTTTGATTAAGGTGTGTGATGCGTCTAGTAAGTCTATGGGTGCTGTTTTCTTACAAGAGATGATAAGCAAGCACAATTAGTGCTTTCTTCCAAAAATTAGTGTAATCAAGTGCTCTTGGGCTATATATGACAAGGAGTTGTCTGCCGTTACCTAATCTTTGAAAAATTGACAATATTTTTTTAAATGGAGCCAAGAATAAATTGACTATTATAAGGATTATAAATTATTCATATAATATTGAAAGGCATAGAAGTTGGCCCAGAGGCAGACCCAATACACTGGGATCACTAATATATAATTTTATATTAGTTCATTAAGGGGTCACCCCACATCTTGCCATATATCCCTAGCCGTGGCCTTTGAGGCCTGGCTTTTTATGAAGACTTTGAGTTAGCCACAGTGAATCCTTCTGAGCAAGTTGTGACCCCCCATCACCCGCCATTACACAGTTGCTCCCTCCCTATCAAGCCCTAAATCCAAACATCAGGTTGCTATTCTTACTTTGGTTCTTGCCACTATTACATCTCATATTGGAGTCAATGGCTCCTACAATTCTGCCCCTGCACCACCTGAAGTCAAAGGATACTCCTTGACGCTGTGTTAGCTTCTCAAGATACTGACGCTGAAAGTCACGATTCCCTGTCAAATAAAGATGCTGAGAAAGCCCCTTCTAGGTGGTATTCTCAAAAGGACAGGGTAATTTGTTCTTTTACTTGGTTTTGGGTTGACTCTTCCCTGTACTCTCATGAATTTAGGACATCATGATCCCTCCATTAAGGGCCATCCTGCGGTATAGAATTAAATTTTGATCAAACGATAATATGTTTGGAATGTACTTAGTGAAGAGGTTCCAACGTTGATAGAATGATGTTTAGCTTGTTCCCAGTACAAATCAGTTTGCACAGGGCAAAACGGTCTTCTCTACGCCATGCATCAAGCAGAAGGTCTATAGACCTCAATCTTAGTAGATTAATGGATTACTAGTGTCTAAGGGACTTGACGCAAGCATAGTAGCTGTTTTTAATTCACACTATACGTCATTTTTATCCTGCATGACGTCTAATATAAAAGAGGATTTGATTCAGTTATCTGTCACACATGTATTCTCCATGTTTGGAGTCCCACAAGAACTTTAGAAAATTTTGGACACAATTCACCGCTAGGTTCTGGGAGTTATCATGTGAGGTTTTGAAAATAAAACTCTGTTAGTTGTTGATGTATCATTTTTTCAATTGGATGAGAGAAGTGGGAGAAGCAATCAGTCCCTTGAGCAATAACTAATTTAGTATATGCCATGCTCAGGACACATGGGTGTCTGCCCTTCCACTATCTCTTTTTTATAAGATACTTTATTCATTTTCACAGTGGTGTCCTTAGGTTCGCAAGCCTAGGATGCAATCCCACTTTCTCTAAGTTCTAGAATTAATGGGAGTATAAAAGCAGAAGAGAATTTTGCTTCACATGTTTGTAAGCTTGATAGATTGTTAGGGACAGTATTATTTTATCTTATTTGAGATAGCAAGACGTGAACTTGATAATCCTGAGCTAAAAGTCCCATATAACACAATGGCGGTACACACCAAATAGAGAATGTAAAGTGCAATTAGGCGGTTTAACCTTGATAATGTGGTTTCTTCAACCACTCTCATTCCTGTTAAGGTCATTACACCAGCTATGTTTGGACGTGGAAGTAATAGAAAAGCGATTTGTTCAGGTATAGGTGTTTCTGAACTCATGGCTATAGAAAATCTAGAATTACAGGTAAGCTCTTTAAAAATTGGTGCGGTTTATATAATAAATGGTTATAATGTATAGCCAGTTCACTATATGATATATGGAACTATAATAATAGAATATGTTCTTAGAGGATTTTTTATGTAATAGTTTTGTATCTACCGTGAAGATTAACCATATGAATGTCCTGGTTTTATTTCCCATCCAAGTTATTGGACAAAATTTAAGCTTATTTGATTTTAAACAGAGCACTTATCATCTTTTGATCTTATGTGATTACAACCTTGCATATGATTTTGAAAAGCAGTGGAAATTATCTCAGTATCATTGGAAATTCTTGTTATTGCGATTAATTGGCTTAATATCACTGCAATTAAGGCAGTTTAAGTGATTAATTGAACCATACACATTAAAATTATGGTTTGATATGCAACTAATCGATCTAACTTCAGCACAAATTCACTGATACGATGGATAATCTCTGAAATACCAGGAACGCCACTAATATAAGGCTTTACCATGACATCATCCCTTTCCAGAGATTAAGCTATCTGCGAGGCATTTTTCTTCCATCTCTTTAACAGCTTGCCTGCATTTTTAAGTTCTCCTCAGGCTTCCAAGTGCTCTCTTTTGCAGAATATCCAGCCTCTTAAATCAGGAA
This sequence comes from Massospora cicadina, assembly GCA_022478985.1. Taxonomy (NCBI): domain Eukaryota; kingdom Fungi; phylum Entomophthoromycota; class Entomophthoromycetes; order Entomophthorales; family Entomophthoraceae; genus Massospora; species Massospora cicadina. Next base: position 11,686 of record JAKSZP010004940.1, read on the forward strand.
TTACATTGTCCCACAATGCTTATGTCTTCCAATGATAGCTTCTACCTCATACTTTGTATATGGTCCATCAATTAGAGAAAGGCAGCGCTTTTAACTTTCTGATGGGGTAAAGAACTACCATCCTTCTTGTACAAAAGTGATTGATTGAGAACATAATAAATTTTTCATCCCTCAGGTTAATAAAATTGGTAGGCAACCTTCCCAAAGACCTCCTCTGTATTATGGGCCCTACATGCCAATGGTCTAGTTTCCAATATGGTACATCCAAAGGAACATTGCGAGAATCCAAATAAACTTCACGCTCACTTCCAACGTCTTCCTAGGCAATCTTTTTTTATCTGCAAAATTCTTGTAGTTCTTCACCGCTTGAATTAGATTTAATAAACATAATGCATGGGTCTGATAAAAATCCTTCAGAAATTCTCTTCCTGATGTATTGTTCACTTCAGTAGTTGGCAGTGGTTCCCAACTTACGTCATAGCCATATTTAGCCTTAAATGGTGACATTCCAATGGAGGCATGATCCATGTTGTTGGTGCAAAATGGCCCATTGGTAAAATCTCAACCCAATTATCCTGTTCAGCATTCACGTAACGCCTCTTGTATTGCTGCAGCACTTGGTAACCCTCTCAGTTTGTCCAAATGTTTGAGGATGATATGCAGTAAATAGGAATATTTTAATTCCAAGATCTGACATTAGCCTGTTTTTAAAAGCTTAAAATGAACTGTGGGCCACTGTCAGAGATAACCTCATTGTGTATTCCATGATATTGAAAAACTCTCTTTTAAATATCTGAGCTGTTTCTCAGGCTGTTACATTGGTGGTCGTAGGAATGGAGTGAGCCATTTTTGTAACCAGTCAACTATCACCATTACTGAATTAAACCCTTGAGACTGGGGCAACTACACTATGAAATCTAGGTTAACTGACTCCCAAGGCTTCTGAAGGAACTTCAACGGTTCCAACTGACCTTCAGGATGGCCCTCATATCTTAGTACGCCCAAAAATCTCACATACAACTATGTTTACTGAAAGCCCCAACCATCCTGGGCCAGCAATAAGTTCTTGGATGAGAGTTACCATCTTATTTCGTCCAGGATGTCCAGCCATGTCTGAGTCTTGATATTCAAGTAATATTTCCAATCCTTGAGACCCTTAAGGCACGTACTTGCATTTCTTCCATCATATTAAATGTCCTTTGAGAAAGTATTTATTGAAGTACCATCCACTAGTTAAAAATTTTGGCTCAGATCATCCTTCACACCTCTGCAAAATGATTCTTATCAAGGCCTTCAAAATGTCACTCTCCATTACCACCAAGACCATGTGAAAGAACTGATTCACTGGGTTCCGTGGCTTTAGTAAAACCTGTGTGCTATAATCTGTGATCTCCCCTTCTTCAGGCACCATTTCATGGCGATGACTTAGGGAATCTGGGACCACTTTGACCTTCCCAGGCTTGTATCCAATTTTCAAGTCATAATCAGCAAGGATAGAGCCCATCTAGCCTGTCGCTGATTTAGCTGTCACAGAGTAAATATGTCAGGTTCTTATGGTCAGTCATCATATTCGTGGAGTGCTTTGCCCCATACGAGTACCATCTTCAGTGTTTCATGGTCTAAACAATCGCCAGCATTTCTTTGTATAGATGGAGTATTTACATTAAGCTTTATGTATCTTTGGGAATAGCAGGCTATGGATGCAGCCTTCTATCATCCCACTATTGCAATAAACTTACTCAAGTGCATATCTAGACGAGTCAGTATCAAGCACAAAATGCTTATTATATTTGGCATGGACAACACTGGTTCAGAAACAAAAGCAGACTTCAAATTAAAATAAGATTTTTCCACCACCTGGAACCATTTGTATGGAACACGTTCTGGGCAAAGCACTCCACGAATATGATGACTGACCATAAGAACCTGACATATGTGCTGGGTGAAAGGTAATGCAGTAGAAGAAAAGCAAATTGATAAAATCCCTGAAAAAAATTTAAACTCAAGTAACTGCGAACTTCCTTCCAGATATTCGATTTAGGCCAAGATGTGATAGCCTCCACTTTGTTAGGTGCCATAGTTAACTCATTCCTGTCAACAACATAACCAAGAAATTCAACTTTTCCTGAACAAACTTACACTTTAGAGCTTAACACGAAGGTTGAACCCCTAAATTTTTTTGATATTAATTGCAGATGTCAAAGATGTTCAAGTGACTTGCTATACACAAAAGGCCTCCAGGTAAGCCACTTAAACTGGTACTGTACCCATCTAAAAATGAATTGGTCATTTTTAACATACTTGGTGCGTTACAAAGGTGAAAGGCATAGCAGGATACTCAAATAATTTGAACCATACCTTGAAAGTCGTTTTCTATTCATCACCTTCCCAAATCCTGATCTTGTTAAATGCATCCCTCAGATTCACCTTTAAAAATTATTAAACCTCAGAAGACAGATCACTCAAGTATTCAGCATCAGGTAAAGGGTATTGGTTTTTAATTGTGATATCATTTAACTTTTGAAATTTTATGCAGTGGCACAAACGTCCATCATTTCTGCTTACAGATAAAAATGGCGTTAACAGGAAGACCGGACAACTGTATGAAACCTTTTTCTAAATGTTATAAATTTGGTGGAATTGTTGAGATATGCCATAGGGTTTTTGCGCAGAGTCAGGCCCACTGAGGAATGAGCATATGATATGGAGATTGTTGGTCTATGAAACAAATGCAAAGATTGTAATAAAATATGAAGCAATTGCTTCAGCCACACCAATTATTTTTATTATAAAACAGCAGATTCATTCTTCTTCACTCTCTTCTTTATATTAACAAATTTCTTCATACATAAATGATATGAGAAGATTGAAGGAAGAAATTTGTTCAATACTGTCCCTCTTACTTAAACTATTTGTCCCACCATATTCTAATTGGTTCTAGCAGAATTTCTATTTATTAAATTCGCAATAGCCTTAGTTCAGGGCAATCCACTCATTATTTATCATACATTGACAAAACCTAATTTGGAGGCAAACCAATAAATATTCATTCAAGGCTTTGTATTGCTCTATTGCCTTATGTCAGGGTGATCTTCATCCATATTACAATTTACTCAGTTTAGTCAAATCTCATCCATTATGCTATAAAGACTTAAAGCTTATTTTCCAGTCATATAATAATCTTGACATTACCCCCTTGACTGGACGATGAGTCTCCTATTGTTAGTACACCTGAAGGAACTTCGTGTACACTTGGTTGATAATCTGACTACTCATGAGGGGTGCTTGATAATATAGGAGTTGACTCATGTTTTATTAATTACTTCAAATGGACCAATCCAGATACTTGCCAATTTGTGCTTCCACCCAAACCCAAGATGGTCGTGGAACAAAACCATCTCAACTTCTTGGAACTGAGCTAAACTGCTACACCAACCTTATTGGCGGCCTGATGTCTGATCTTTTTGGCCAATCTGAAAGAGTACGCTTCTTTTTGCAACTTGATCAACGTTTTAGCTAAATCAGTCAATTAACGGTGGAGATCTTTTCCAACAGTATCTTCTATGCATGCATAGAGCAATGCCAGAATAGCAGGGTGCCATCCATCGAATAACTGAAGTGGTTTCTTTCTTATAATCAAATGTTAACTTTTATTATAAGTGAAGATGACGGTAAACAGGAGTTAAGTCCAATCAGAGGTCTATCAGTTACCAGCTTCCAGTGGATGTTTACTTATGTCCCATTGACCTGTTTGACTATCTCGTTAAACTCAGGGTGGTATGGAGTCATAAGAACCTCGCGTATGCCCAATAGCTCATTAACATTTTGGAAGGATGTGCGTGGTGAAGTTGGTTCCATTTTTGGTAAGAATGAACTGAGGGCAGCCATGTTGCTGGATAATACATTCCATTACAAACTTGGCCACTGTGACCGCTCCCAAATCTCTTAAGCCTGCGCTTAAACTCATCTGGTCAAGTGATCAATCACCACTAGAATGTACTTGGTCCAGTTAGCTCCCATTGGCAGAGGGCCAACAACATCAAAGAAAACTGTATGACAAGAAAAATATGGTTTCACCAACTGGTATGAGATCTTATGGCGAAACGGCTTTTCAGCTTGGCACTGGTGGCAACAGAAAATGGTTTAAAGCATGTCAAAGTTTATGCTTTCCCAGTAATATTGAGGACACAACAATTTCAATGCCTTGTGCATAACACCATGTCTGACTGCCTTGTGGTTGCATATAATAATGATAGGTCATGTCAAAGGTCACAGAAAGTTTATGGTAGAATCGCCAAGATGCTTGTACAGTTCCCCATTCCATTGGAAGGTATTCACTCACATCTTGTTTAACGCCTTTACAACTTGAGTGGTTCATGGTCATATTTTCTGCTGAGCATTTTGTCATACATCAAGTTGCTGATATCCGCC
>JAKSZP010004941.1:0-16078 GCA_022478985.1 Massospora cicadina
AATCCCAACACATCCCCCCTCTTGTCTAGATTTCCAGCAAGAAAAGGATCAGAACAAGATAACACCACTTCTGACACTTGGTTAAATACTTCATTTTTTCAAGTGGAGTATGATCATCAGTACTCAACGCTGCTTAGGACAACCTTCGGCATTTGGCTCTCCTCCTCTTCCTCCTCACTACTGCCTATTCAGAGCGTGGTCCCCACAACCTTCTGTCATTCTGGAATGATCGATTTACTCATGTGATATAATCCTGGGATCTGGTTTTCTCCTGTCAGGGCATATGACTTGCTGTCATATTCAGGATTCTTGGTCTGGCATCCTCAATTTCCTGATTTTCTCATCATCCTCAATAGGAGATTATTGCTGTCAATGTTTTTTTGCAGCCCAATTAAAAATTCTCATTTATGTTCGCCCTTGTTATTTTCTCTTCATAACCTTATGGCTCATATCATTCTTAATTCTTCTCTGGAGAGCTTATCCCATTAATTATGAGATCATTTCTCCAAAATTGGAGCTTAATTGATTTCAGAGTGCAAAATTCTGACTTTCATATAAGTCCGACATCCCCCCTCTTGTCCAGCTCTTATGTCAAATTATGAGTTGCAGTACCAAAAGCTTCTCAATAGTTTGTCTGATCAAGACCTTTGGCTCTTCCAGAAGATGAGACAATCTGCGTGACAGAACCTTTTCTATGGTCCTTACAGGAATCATACTCCTAGTAAGTATCAGTAGCTTTTCCCATCATGGAATTACCAGAAATGGTAAACAACCCTGCTGAAACCAGGTTGGCAATTGTCTTGATTGACTTGAGACCGATCCTTCCTCTGTCATCAATTCCCAGAGTTAGATTTCAAGACTCTCCTGGATTTGGATCCTTTCACAGATACTCCTACCATCATCATCAAGCCTCCTGAAGCAATGCCCTTTACTCTCAATTGTTCATTCCTTGCTGGATTGGACTTGCTTCCAGAGTTCCTCTTCCAACTCAGTCTATATTATAAGCCAGCTGTCTTGGCCACCAAACTAACCATCAGCAACAGCGTACATTTCAAACTCCCCTATGCAGAATTAAGGGCCCAAGTCACTGAGGCTTTATTCATAGCTCTTAATTCTTCCAATCTTGAAAACATCCTAGATTGGGATATCACAGCTTATGCTCTTTGCTTTGCTGGCTAAGTTCTTTAAAATTGGGCCATGAAGCTTCCAGCCTCTCCCAGTTTCCATCACTCTTTCTGCTTCAGCTTTCAAGAAGCTTGTAGTTGTTGCTTGCAGGATGCCATTCGCTCCTTGCATGACTATTTCATCTCTGACATATCCCATCAGTATCTTCCACTGATGGCTTGATAGGGGGCAAGATTTGGAAACCCCCACCTAGTATCCCTTGCTCGTTGCTGGCCCATATGTCCAGTGTTCTTGACAAAGACCATTGGCAAGTGCTCAAGACTAATCTTCTGAATCTGGTACCATATTGGGATTACTTGGGGTTATTCACTGACTTCCACTCCTTATACTGTTGCCTCCCTCCCCACTCTGGGGTATCACATTTGGCTTCTTCTGACATTTCAAATTCCCTTCCCCTAGTCACTTACTCGCATGGATCTGCATCCGCTCAACAAACTTGGTTTTGTGTAGGTCTAGCCCTTGCTAGTGTCCAATCTCACATAGATTTTGATGGGTTAATTACTCCTACTGTGATCCATCCTCCCTCCTCCAAGAGGAGACATAAGCAAAATCACCCTTAATTGAGGATAACCAATAAAATAAAAACTATAAAGTTATACTGGTTTTTCTATGCGGTTTTTAATAATATTCTTTTCACTATTTTTATCAATTTTTTATTTTTTTCTGCTTTTTTATTGTACTTGACCTAGTTTCAGTTCAGGGGTACATCTTTTTTTATTTTATTCCCCCAAATTGGATCCTAGGTATACTTAGACCTACCAGTTTTCTATGGTTCAGAGTTTTTACTTTTATAAGATTTAACCGACTAAATTGGCTCAGAGGTCCTTTTTTGGACTTGACCAAATCATTAGGACATAACCAACTTAATGGTTCAGTGGTCCTTTGGGATCTCTTTTATTATTATTATTACTATTTTCATCAATTCATTGCTTTAGATACTTAGCATGGACTCTATTTACTATCCTTCCATCCAAGAGGTTCTTGATGGAGTAGGCGTCCATTACCATCTTGGCGATAATCTCAAACAGACCTGATTACAATGCATCCAATTTGTTTCTTCTCTCAAAACCATGCATATCATATAGGCAACTCTTTCACCTAATAGGTATTCTGATAAGGCAGGCTGGTTCTTATCATCTGTCATTTTTGCTCATATCCTTTTCTTCAAAACTTGTATTAAATGCTTGCAATTGCATTTCAATCATGATATTTGTCAATTGATTCAGTTACTGCTTGGCACTATCCCCTGATGTTGGTTTTACCACCAAATATAAATCTGATGTCAACGCGGGCTTCCTCCCATATAGTAACTCAGATGGCGTTTTTCCCATCAGCGTTTGATGACTAATATTGTAGGCAAACGTCACCAAACTCAGGTACATTCCAAACGTGGAAGTTCTTCCTATGAACAGCTTCCTTAGCATCGCAGCCAGAGTCCCATTAGCTCATTCCACCAGTCCATTTGTCTCCAGCTAATAGGGTACAGACATGACTTCTCATATCACCATACTCTTATTTAACCGCAGGATCACATGAGATGTGAAGTTTGTCCCATTGTCGCTCAGCAGGACCTGCAGGCATCCATGTCAGTATACTACTTGATCTAGGATGAACTTCGCAGTACTGGTAGCGTCTACTTTCACCAGGGCCTTCATCTCAACCTATCTCATCACATGATTGATTGCAACTATTATGTAATTGACTCTCTCTGTGCTCATCGTCAGTGGTCCCATCACATTAATGGACACTGTATGCCAAAAAAATACATGGTGGACCAGTAGTGGATCCAGTCATATTCTTATGTGGCTTGTGAAACTGGCACTCCACACAGAAAGCCAGCTAGTCCGCAACATCATAGTTGATTGACTCTCAGTAGTACTAGCAAATATGGTCAGTCGTTTTCTCAGGCCTCCATGCCCAACAACCTTATGAGTGACTTATACAATAGCTGCTCTTTCTGACGACTTTGGTAATAGTAACTGCTTCCCATTAATCACCTTGAAAACTTGTCCATCCATGGTCTCAGTGTTTTCCATTGCTTTTTGAAGTGCACCTTGGATTTCTTGAGGCTTGATCCCAATTTCTCCATCTACCATTCTCTGGAATAGCTCAACCACCTGCTGGTATACCATCTGGACCATTGGTAACCGTGATAGGCCATCGCATTATGATGAGAAGCCCCCATTCAGTAGGCAATCTCATAATCGTATGCCTGTAACTTCATTGCCCATCAGGCCAGTCGTCCTTCTGGTTCTCATAAATTGTGAAGCCAATGTAACAAAGAGTGGTCCTTCACCACTTTGAAGTGCGTTCCATAAATGTAAACCTGAAACTGTTTACAGGCGTAAATGACCGCAAGGCATTCACGCTCAGTTATGGTGTAGTTCCTCTCAGCGGCTGAAAGTGTCCAGCTCACATATGCCACCAAATGTTTGTCCCCAAGTTCATCTACTTGGCTCAATATGGCACCAATTGCCAATAATAAAGCATCAGTTTGTATAATAAGTTCTTGATTGAATTTGATTATTCAAAATTGGAGAATCTATTAGTTACTGGTGTAACTCATCAAAGGATTTCTGTGCTTCTTCATTCCATACGAGTCCTTTCTTCAGATCCTTCAACAGATGGAATAAGGGCTTGGAAATTCTGGATAAAACCTGAATAAATCTTCTATAGTATCCAACCATTCCAAGGAACACTTGGATATATTGGACACTTTTTAGCACAGCTATTCATTCTATGGCTTCAATTTTCTGGGCTTGCAGCTTCAGTCCACTAGAGTTGATCACGAATCCCAGATATTCCAACTCTTTCTTGAAGAAGTGACGCTTCCTCAGCTTAATCTTCAGGTTGGCCGTGACAGTTTCTTTAACACTTCATCCAAGTGGTGTAAATGGTAAGTAAACGTCCTACTGAACACATTGATGCTATCAAAGTACGCCAGGATGCATGACAACTTCAAGTCATTTAGTATAGCGTCCATGGCCCTTTGGAACGTCGCAGGTGCATTTCATAGACCCTGGGGAATCCTCGTCGGTTGATAAAGCCCCTGTGCAGTGATAATCATGCATTTCTCTTGGTCTTGGCAAATCAATTTGCCAATATTCCAACATTAGATTCATCATGGAGAAATACTTTGCTTCTCCCAATTGATCTAGCGCATCATCAATTCTTGGTAGGGTGTCAGGTTTCCCCCATATGTGCTCGCTGGTTCTAAAATGGGGGAACCCAACAAGTAGGCTGACTACAAGGGGCTAGCGTCAGCCAAGAGGACAGGGAAGCTCCAGATGCGACAATGGATGAGACTCCAATCATTCAATTAAATTAAACTTAATAAAGATATAAGATAAAATAAATTCTATGAACGAAAGTATTTTATTAGACTAATATTCAGGGATTTTTATAGGGTATTTAGGGTCACGTGCCTCAAGGATCATCTTGGCCCCATCCAAGTAGGGTTTCTCCTGGCCTTCTGGATTGCCCACTGTTCTGATCCTTACTTGGATCTCACCACCCTCGTGACCAGGTCAAGAGATATCCCAGGTAACATGTCTCAATTAATGGGGATGTAACATTTCCTCGAATTTGGAGTAATTTATACAAAGCTCCAAATTTGGTATATTTGTTAATACTATAGATTCAACTCTCATTCTCGAATCTATTGAGCTGTTTGGGATATACGCCCCTTGAATGGGGGTATCAATCCTTCTTATGGACAAGGATTTCACCTAACCCAGGGAAAATCCTGACAGAGCCCCCTCCAAGCCTTAGCCTAGGGGAGCACTTGTGGCTTGAGGGTCAGAGGACTTGAGTTCAGGGGCTTATGGAGCCTTAGGCGAAATTTAGACCAGGTTGTTGATAGTGCCTGGTGTGGTTAGGGTTTAAAGCCGTAAAAAAACATCGGCTAAGGCCCTCATAGTTAGAGCAGATTGTTCTTTAGGAAAGGGGGTCTTAAGTTCCTCAATCTGCAATTCATTGCTGTCTGAGCAATCTAATATTTTGAGGTGGCTGGCTTTGAGCTGCCATTTGGTTTCAAGGTAATTTGTCTTGAGTTCTGATAACTCCAGCCTAAGCTACAAGTTTAATAATAACGAGCGTTTTAATATGGTCAGTCTTGTCCCAGATTTCTGACTGCAGGCCGACCAGCAGCCTTTGTTCTTTAATAACTTCCAATTTGGAGGCCGTCAACTCTGCCTCCATCTGTGCTATCCATTCACATGTCTCCTGCGCCATCTTGTCCATGCAGGCTTTGGCCTCTTCAAACTTCAGGTTTATTTCAGATGCCATTTAAACCTGGCATCTTGAAATCACCTTATCCGCCAGCAGATCCAGGTAAGGCTCAGAGAAAAGGTTGTTGACAATGAGTAGTGTGGGCGAGTGACCCCATGAGCATAGAAGATGAACAGGCTATGGTAGGCTGTGGCCCCCTGAAAGTTCCAATAGGGGCCTCTTTGAGCAACGCCGAGCCACCATCTCAAGATTGGGGCAAGCAAATCCCACAAAATAACCAAAAGCAAACTGTGTGACAAGGTTTGAGAGGGAAATGTGAAGGGGCCAAAAGGTAGGCATCAGTAGTGGAGGTAATGTCAGCCAGTTTCTTGAATTTCACTTTTTCAAGACTCTCATCTTTGTTGGGATTAGCGCTATCTCAATCTGAGAGTTGAACCAGGTAATCTAGATTTTTTATTATAGTAATATATGTCCCAATCACGGGAGGGGCGCCATTGAAGTTGGAAAGCATTATATTGATGGAAAGGAGACATCAAGCTTATTCCAAATGGTGCAAAGGTAAGTCCCAGGTATTTTGTCTGGTGTTCAAATCACATCATTGCACCATTTGTATTTTAGGCTTCCCAAAATTTTTTGAAGCTTTTAATCTTTGTCAATATTGGAAATTGGTTCTCAACTTGTCCAAACTTTGTCAATTTGGTGTTGTTGATGCTCGCTGGCTGCATTTGATTCGTCATACAGCACTTTTGGGCTCAAATCAGCTATGTGCTTTGTTTCCACTTTCTGCTCAGAATCATTGTGGGAATCGACTTTGAATGGAGGATTTTGTTTTTTATTATCTAAATAAGTATTAGGGTTAGTATCAAAATTAGTTATTTTTGTTAATGTTTTAGCACTTGGATTATTTTGATTTTCATTTTTTGACCAAAGGATGAGTTGTAGCTTGGCCAATTTCTTTTGATTTTGCCCAAAGATGGAAGGTTTTTGAACATGACCCTTTCATCACAGTAGACAGGTCCTAGCATCCAATAGTCATCCCGCTGGGTGATGTCTTTGAAGGCTTCTTCTCTCCTATCATCCCACATCCTCTTGAAATGTGATGCTTGGTCCCTGTAATAATTTATTGCCTTCATTAATCTTTTTTATTTATTATGCTGGCATTTTGGCTCAAGTTCATCTTTTTTAAATTCTTCGGGCATTTTTAACAGGTCCAACAAAGATTTCAGCTGATTGGGAGCTCAGAAATGCACAAAGTCTTCAGGGGCACATTTGAAGGGTTTCCTTGGAAATTTGGTCCCAATAATTATTAAGTCTTGGCTGTTCCATCAGAAATAAGTGAGAAGATCAGCATCCAGCGTGCTCACGGAGGGTTAATTATCATCCAAGGTTGAGGGTAACACCTCAGGGCGCGCCTTGGAAGCCCCTCTGTAGTGAGCACCAGTTGTTGGGTTTCCCCAGATGCACTCGCTGGTGCTAACGCAGGGGAACCCAACAAGTAGGCTGACTGCAAGGGGCTAGTGTCAGCCAAGAGGACAGGGGTGGCTCCAGAGATGACAATGGATGAGACTACAATCATTTAAATAAATTAACTTAATAAAAATATAAGATAAAATAAATACTATGAATACAAGTATTTTATTAGACTGAAATTTAGGGAATTTTATAGGGTATTTGGGGACACGTGCCTCAAGGATTGTCATGGCCCCATCCAAGTAGGGTTTCTCCTGGCCTTCTGGATTGCCCACTGTTCTGATCCTTACTAGGATCTCGCCACCCTCAAAAACCAGGTCAAGTGATATCCCAGGACACATGTCTCATGGAATGGGGACATAAAATTTCCTTGAATTTGGAGTAATTAATACAAAGCTCCAAATTTGGTATATTTATTAATACTATAGATTTAACTCTCATTCTCAAATCTATTGAGCTGTTTGGGATATACATTCCTTGAATGGGGGTATCAATCCTTCCCCTGGACAAGGCTTTCACCTAACCCAGGGAAAATCCCAACATAGGATACAAATTTTCTTTGTAATCTTGTTCAGCTTCTAATAATCAATCAACACCCAATTAGAGTCATCCTTCTTCTTCACAATAAGATCAGACTTGCCCAGGGATTTGATGATGGAACTATAAGCCCATGCTTCACTAGTTTGCTGATTTCTTATTCCACTACCACTTCAGCTGCCTTTGACTGTCAAATTTGTCTCATCCTGATCAGCAAATTTTCCTCAGTATCAACCTTGTGGATCACATCTCTTGCACATCCCAAATCATGGTCATCCTGGGTGAATACTACCCAATAACTTTACAAACAATTTGAGCACCTCTTCCTGCTGTCCTACCATCAGATCAGTGAGTTGTTCTCAAATAACTAGTAGATTGATACTCTTGGTTAACCCAGCCAGTAATACCATTTCATTGAGGGTCCCAAAATCGTGTAATTTACTCAGTCTGGTCGTTGGGATTAGATAAACAACCGTGATTGTCAGGATTTAAGATAAAAATTGTCTCAAATTCCCATCTTCTGAATCTGGCCGTGCTGAATAGGTCATCAAACCTAGCCAAGAAAAAACTCTTTCAGGATCATCCTTACCTAGTCCTGAGTCACGTGGAGCGGGCTTTCCACCTTCTCAGTCAGGTGAGTGACGATATCCATTGAGGATGCCCTCGAGGAGGCCATTCTGGAAGGTTAGTAAAGATCCTGATTGAATGAGGCTCTGAAGATCCTGAAGGCGCCGAGTCCCAATGCACCCTATAAATATCAAAGCATTTTAATTTAACAAATTATTTGGTAAACTAACCCATATTTCCCATTTCCTCTTTGGTGCTCTTTTCCAATTTTCCAGCTTTGAGCCACTGCAAACCCCAGCGCCAATCTAAGGAACTGTAGCGCTGACAAAAGTGGTGCTCACTACAGGGGGCTCTGAGCTGACCTAAGTGAAAATGTCAATAACAAAAAATGGAAACTAACAGCAGCCCTGATGACCAAATGACTGGTCAATTGAGGAGTGTTACTCGATGGGTTAGTACTTCATGATATGCAACGCTGCCCTCGCAGCCAGAAAGGCTAGAGTTCCGCGCCACCTTCCAACTCTCGCTGCCCTCCCTAGATGGGAGCCAATATCAACTTCAGTTCGAACACATCCATGATGTTGTCCAACAACTAGTCTTCAGCATCTACACTGAGGGCGCCCGCTCCAGCTGCTCCCGCGCCTCTGCCATGCCATCCACAATGCGGGACCTCTACTCCTCAGCCATATTACCTGCTGGGGAGCTTACCTGGGGCCTGATTGCTACCTTCATAATTTCATCCATCCCGAAATTTATCACCTCCTCCAGTTAGTAGGATTACACCATCAGGAGGTCTCTCAGCACCTAGGGCTCACCCAAAATTTACATTCATATATCATCAACTTCTATTATGCTGCCTACTCCTTTGTGCATGACAATAGCGAAGCTATACTTGATAACTGATGACTAATCAATGAGATCCGCGATCAACTGGTGGTATTAGACAGCGGCATCTCCAGCTACCTTGAGGAGCAGTTTTGACAAAACGCCCAGCGGTTTGAAGTGACATGGACCCAGTGTTTACAACAAGCCAAAGAATTGCTACGATCCCTACAGCAGTGCTACCAAGAACTGGCCTCTCGCGACTACTCCCCTGCAGCTGCTGGGCCAGAAGGTCCCAAAGGTTGTCAAGGGCCAGCAGGACCCGAGGGACCGCGTGGGCCACAAGGGCCTTCCAGCCCCCCAGCCTTGAGTGAGCCTGAAGACCCCTGGCAAAGGGATATAATAACTGCCCTGGCCGCCCTGCGGGACCAGATCCAAAAGGTGGCATTGGGATGCAAGCTCCGAACGGATGGTGTTCCCATTAACCCCAGGGTCTCCATCAAAGCGCTGTCAGATGAGATGGATAACCTCAGCGCTTTCATGAGGCTCACTGATGCTCACATCTCCCAGCTCGAGACAACATGTTGTGGGTTTGAAACCCATTTGGCCACCATCAAAAACCAGCTCCAACTACAGAACGCCAAAATTCAATCCTTAAAGGAGCAGGTTGCCAGCAAGGCGTCCGCTTCCACCCTCAGTCAAAACTGGAAATATATCCAAGAAGACTTAGAAGGCTTGCGGAGGCGGTTAGATCAGCGGGCTCCTTGAGAATATTCAGAAATGGAGATCTCAGAGCTGACGCCTATCCCAGGCGTTAACACCCTTTCTACTCCTATTGTCGCTAACTTTAAATCTAGCTTTAAGGAAAAGTTCACCCCCAGATGGAAGAGTATCGCTTCCTTCATGTATGCCTACGAGAATTCCATAGAGGAGGCCACCAACTGACAAAAGGTGAAGCACATCCATTCCTGCCTAGACACCACCGCCTGGGAAATTATGACTCCCCATCTTAAGGAGTGTAACACCTTGGAACAGGTCCGCACCTCCCTGATCCAAGAGTTCAGCAGTAACCAAACCTTGGCCAACCAGAAGTAAGCGTTCATGGGCATTTGACTTAACAAAGGAGAAAACCCTATGGAGTTTGCCAACCGGTTCTATGCTCAGGCACAACCTTTGGTTATGACAAACTGTATCACTTTGGACGACGCCATCACAGCTGTCATCTCTGCCCTGGGGTCCTATCCTGAGGTCCAGATGCGCATGATTGGGCAAAAGAACGGGTTCACTTGTATCAGGGAGATCAAGGAGGCCCTCAACGAGATCCCTGCCACGATTCTGAACTCTTAGGCTGTGTCCACTGGCCCCTCTAACCTCCCTAGGGTCCATGTAGTCAAGAACCAGAAAAACCCCCGTCCGCGGTGCACCTATTGCAATGGCTTTAGGCATAGCGCCAAAACTTGTTGGAAACGTCTAGCTGAGGAGGCAGGAAAAGGGCAGTCAGCATGAAGGACGAGGCGCTCCATGCTGACACCCCTGTCCAGCCTCAAGTAACCCCTACACACAAACCAGAAGCTGTTAACCCTGAAGAAGTAGCTGCAGTATTTAATGACAATAAAGACATTAATACTGCTTACTCTTCTTCTGATGATTCTCCTATGTTCCTTACGTTGCCACCTCAGTTTGGAAGTTTGGTCACCCGAGTCACCATCTGGGTCCACAAGATTCTAGTTTACGCCATAGTCGACAGTGGCTCCCCCATGAATGTTATCTCTTCCAAGCTGATGAAATGCATCAAGGTCGCCCCCAACATGACGCACTACATGGAGTATGGCATGGCTAGCCCTCAGTGCACCCAATCCATAGGGGCCTACTCCTCTCTACTGATTCAGTTCAGGAAGCCCGCTTTGGATACAACCGCCATCACTTTGGACAACACTAGCTATGATCTACTCCTTGGGACCCAGTTTCTTCGAGACTATTCAGCTGTTATCCACTATGACGGTGGTTTTCTCTCCCTTCTAGGACACCGAGTCCCTCCTGGTTTTTGAAACTGCCCATGACTCTAGGGCTGATGTCAAGGCCTGAGACTGCCTACTGGAAACTGAAGGATGAATTGATTGGCTTGAGTACCACATCTGAGGCTCTTGAGTCCGGCTGCCCCCTCCTGATGTGGATGGATCAGAGGGGATGCCGGTTTACTTGCCCCAGGTGACTACTGTGCCCCCAAAATCCCAGGTCATTGTCAACACCCAGGTCCATATCAACATTCCCTCAGGGTATTTACTGGAGGTCTGAGGTCTGGATAACCCATCTCCCAAGGAAGTGCTGACCTGCCCCAGAATCCTTGATCCAGTGTATGCCAGATCGATATCAGTGTTGCTAACCAACCTGACTGACAAACCAAAAGTTATAGGACCTAACCAACCCACCGCTTACATTCGCCTGTTACTGATGGGGGCTGTTGCCGACTTCTGAAGCTTTGGGGATTTGAGGGACCTTGTCTTGGAGTCACCACCCTCAGTTAATTTAGTTGACGCTAACATAGGAAATGACCTCTCTGATGAACAGCGACTTAAGGTTCAGGAGCTCCTGGAGGAATACTCGGATCTATTCTCCACTTTGACCTACAATTTTGGAAGGATGAACGGAGTCCTCCACCATGTAGAAACTGGGGATGCCCCCCATTTTGGTTCTGGCCTTACTGCAAGAGCAAGGCCAAAGAGGCCCAGGTCATGGTGGAACTAAAACAGCTGCTCGACGTGGGGCTCTTGGTCCCCTCATGTAGCCCTTGGTCCTCCCCTCTTTTGCTGATCCAAAAGAAGGATGGCAAGCACCGGGTGGTTATGGATTATTGATGACTCAACTCCATCACCAAGAAGGACTGCTATCCTCTGCCCCATATCGATGACTCTCTCTGACTGCTTGCAGGTTCCCAGTACTTCTTGGCCATGGAACTCACCATTGGGTATTGGCAGGTTGAGCTCTCTCCTAAAGACTGAGCCAAGTGTGCTCTAATCGCCCATGAAGGGCTGTTCGAGCCTACCCAGATGCCCCAAGGCCTCTGTAACGCCCCAGACACGTTCCAGCGCGCCATGGATGGGATCCTTGGGGACCTGAAGCTCTCCTGTGTTCTGGTCTACCTGGATGACATCACCATTTTTTGCAAACTTTTAATGGATATGTCAACCACCTTAAGGAAGTCTTCGAGCATCTCTGGAAGGCCTCCATCAAGTTCAAGCTCTCAAAGTGCTCCTTTTTCCAGCCTGAGCTAGAGTTTCTAAGCCATAAGGTCTCCAAGCGTGGCATTCAACCTATCCCCAATAAGGTCGATGCCATAAAAAAGATGTCGCGCCCCCAAAGCCTACGAGATATTCAAGTCTTCCTAGGTATGGTGGGCTATTACCGTCAGTTCATCCCACGGTTTGCCGACCTTGCCAAGCCGTTGTTCTACCTTCTACAAAAAAATGTTCCATTCAAATGGCGACCTGAGCAGGAACAGGCCTTCAACGCTCTACATACAGCTTTATGTACTAAACCTGTTCTAGTTCATCCCCGCTTTGACAAGCCTTTCTTGCTGTTCACAGACGCTAGCAACGTTGCTGTGGGGGCTATCCTGGCTCAGCACGATGAGAACCAGGTTGATCATCCCATAGCTTATTTTAGAAAGACCCTAAGTAAGGATGAGCGAAACTACAGCGTCACTGAGAGGGATTGCCTAGCCGTTCTTTTAGCCATCAAGCATTTTTGGCCCTACCTCTATGGTACCCAATTTACTATTATTACCAACCATTTTTCCCTTTGATGGCTGCAACAAATGAAAGACCCAGATGGACGGTTGGCCAGGTGGGCCCTACGACTACAAAGATACAACTTCACCATCATCCATCGCGCCGGTGCTATTCACCAAAATGCTGCTGGACTCTCCAGGATGCTGGTATTAGCAGTCCAGCCCCCAGAGGAGGATTATATCTATGACTTGATAGGACAGCCTGATTGTTGGGAGCTGGAATCCCCCCAGGTCCAAGCTGAACTCCGCTGGATGACTCAAGACACCCAGATCAAGGATGGGTTACTTTAGAAGAGATTCAACAAGCGGTGGCTCCCCTACCTCTGACCCTCCTATCATACTGATGTCATCCTGGAAGGCCACACTACTGTTGGGCATGGTACGGTCAAGAAGACCCATGAGTGGCTGAAGACACGCTGCTACTGGGACTGAATGGTCAAAATCATCCAAGAAGTTCTGGAAGCCTGTATGACCTGCCAATCCCAAGACCAGGCCAACCCTCAATACCAGCACTCCATTATTGCTCCAACTAAGCCTTTCAATGTCATTAGTATCGACGTGGTGTGTCCCCTCCCCCACTGGTCTACATGGTCACAAGTACATTATTCTTGCCATAGACCATCTGACTTTTTGGGTCAAGGCAATCTCAGTTCCTGCAGCCACGGCTAAGGCTACCGCCTTGTTCCTTATTTGCTCCATTTTCACCCAGAACGGGTGCCCCCAGACCTTGCTCTCAGACAATGGTTTGAACTTCACCTCCCAGGTAGTACAGGAATTAACTTCACTATTTGGAACCACCCAGAGTTTCGCTGCTCCCTACCACCCTTCCACTAGTGGGGTGGTAGAACGGGCTAACAGAACTCTTGTCTCCATCCTGCGGAAGTTGGCTGCCTCAGATCCTGCCTGCTGGAACCATTATTTTCCCAGCGCCTGCTCACTTACCGGGCGGGCCCCATGACTACCCAGTAGCGTCCAGCCCCTGTATGAAGCCTCCACCCCCGAGAACGCTGATTTAAATATGAGGGCCCTTGCTGATGAAATTATCCAGCTCCAAGCCCAAGCCACTCAAGGCATTGTAATCACCACTGGAAGAGAGACATCCCAATCGAATCTCAGATGACCCTCCTTACCAGAATTTCAACTAGGTGACCTTGTTCTCTTTTATCATCATTGACCTGGAGGCTGACAGAACAAGCTCGATGTACTGTGGTCTGGGCCCTACAAAGTTATATAAAAGGTGAAGTCTGAGTACACCATTGCTGACATCAATCAAGGGACTGTTGTAAACTGAGTGCATGGTTGGTTCCTCTGGCTGTACTCCCCCCTCTGACAGGATCTTGAAGGGGGCCTTGTTGGGATTCAAGATAAAAATTATCTTGAATTCCTGTCTTCTGAATCTGGCTGTGCTAAATCTGTCATCAAACCCAGCCAAGAAAAAACTCTTTCAGGATCATCCTCACCTAGTCCTGAGTCATGTGGAGCGGACTTTCCACCTTCTCAGTCAGGTGAGCGACAATATCCATTGAGGACACCCTCGAGGAGGCCATTCCAGAAGGTTAGTAAAGATCCTGATTGGATGAGGCTCTGAAGATCCCAAAGGCGCCAAGTCCTGACGCACCCTATAAATATCAAAGCATTTTAATTATAATAAATTATTTGGTAAACTAACCCATATATTCCCATTTTCTCTTCAGTGCTCTTTCTGATTTTCCAGCTTCGAGCTACCACAAACCCCAGCACCAGTCCAAGGAACTGTAGCGCCAACAGTGATAATCTGATTCTTCTCAATCTTCATCAGTTTTTCGCTTAAATTCGCCAGGTGAACTCAAATTTCTCCATGGCCCAGCATTATTATTCCAGGAGCCACTCAAGGCTCTACTCTGGACTTCTTCCAGGGGCTTCTGACCTCTCCATACAGAAGCTCCAGTATCCCTAATACCAATACCATGTCAACTATTATTTGTTATCCTGGCGGTATGGTTTTCACATTCTTGATCCTCAGTGAAATTCCCCAATTTTCTAGGTTTCCGTCAGCATTTCTTGTCGCTTCCAGCCAACTAGTTAGTTTCAAATTGGGCAATGCCATCATTATATATCAAGTTAATGAAGTTATTTTTCCTAATCAGTAGAGATTCCCCATCCTTCTAATAGACCAATGGTAACGTCTGACCCAATATGGTCAACATATTATCTTCAAAGTTACATTTAACTCAATACTTTTTGTAAAAATTTTGCCCCAATCAGAATGTCATAGTTTTGGCTGGCCAAAACCATCGCTAGTGCAGACACCACTTAGGATCTGAACCAGAGTGGCAGAGCGCTATACGCTCCACAAGAGATGGTGGTATTTGGTCCAGCTGTCCCATACTCCTTCTTGTGTTCCAAGTCAGGCGAGATCTTTATTGTCTCACCAGCTTGATTAAGACAATATTAATGGGCGCTTCCACTGTCAACAATCACCCTCACCCATACTCAAATCACTAGTATATCTATATATGTACACTCAGAGTATTGTAAGATAGTATTTACTGAGTGTATAGTGGCAATATTAGCCAAATCAATGGTTTTAATGATTTGCGCCAATAAATCAGGAAATAAAATCCTTGATCGTGCTGAGGGGGATTGACAGGTTTGCCTCATCTAATCAAACTTTGGTCAATTCTTTGGGATTATCTGCGGCTTGAATCTTACCTGCTAGTTGTTGGTTGTACAGCTGGGCAACATCTTTGATTATCTCAGCGTCATTAACCTTCACCCTAAATCTTGTTCTGCATTCACGTCCAAATTGACTATATGATACAGCTGATCCTCTACGTCTTCATCCATGAACAGATCGCTGATGTCAATTTCCTCATGCATAATATTGGGAGAAACAGGTTTCTCTGAGGCTCTAGACTGTTCCCCATCTAGGCTGCAGGCCCTTTTCCTGACTCCTTTGCGGTTGCAGAATCTTTCAATTGAACCACGTTGATTTGATCCTTGGGTTTCTTGCAATGTACAGCAAAATGTCCCTTTCCACTGCACTGGTTACAGACTTTCTCCTTCTTATTAATCCATTTAAATTCTTCAGGCTTATTCCTTGGTACAGTTTGATTATTCATCTCCTTAGCACCCTCGTTCCACTTCATGGGGTTCAAATTTCATACTGGGTTTGATCTGAAACTTCTATTTGGGGCATCGAAGGTAGCTCCCAAGTTTTTAATTGTCTACCATCTGAGAGGTGGTAATTTCCATCATGAACACAGAAGACATCATCTGATGCAAGTTGCAGTAGGGCTGAAGGGCCACTTGTATTGCAATTTGGGCATCGAAATCATCTAGTACATTCACTCCAACCAGGATTTGCAATTCCTGGTAGAAATGATCGCAAAACTTGCTAAGGATTCATCTATATGGAATTGAATGCCCATAAACTCTTATTTGTGCTTTGACATGCACGCCAAGCTTCCAAATTCCTTCATAATGGCCACTTTGGCCTCC
>JAKSZP010004942.1:0-15997 GCA_022478985.1 Massospora cicadina
AATACTCCATTAAATCCCTTGCTTCTGGAGTTACCATAAACTAAGTTCATGGTTAGTTCTTGGAGCTTTATTCTCTCTAACACTCTTGGAAGGGGTGATATTGGACAATTACAAGTCTGATATTGCAATAAGGGTGATTCAGGTTTTGATATGGATAACATTGGCCAAAAAACTCTGGTTAATTATTGGAGAAACTGTGCAAATTGAGGTAATACTATTGCCCTGAATCCTCAGCTGTATCGCCCTATGGCTAGTAGCAGGGTTATGCCAAACTTGGTGCAAAATTGGGGGAGTTGTTCTGAGGGTCCTCTCCATCCCCTCTCTAATTTAGTTCAAACACCTACTCCAAAACTACCCCCTTTTATAGCCTTGGAGGGGTTTCATCAGAGGCAAGTATTTTCCCACCCAATGATTGGGTCAAATATATCAAATCACTGCCTTATAGATAATACTACCTGCTACTGACCTTCCAGTGGCAATTCCATCCAAGTGAGGCAATCCTTGATAGCTCCAATAGGTCAAAAGCCCATATTACTAAATTCAGATGCACCCAGCTTATACCAAATCTCCATCTGATTCACTTCAAGCTTTGATACATTTTAAATACTAAGCATAGATATATTATTAGGTTTGTTTCTTGATCCTGAGGATAATACTAATAAAAATCATATAAAAAACCTATATTTTATTATATCAACATTTGTCAGCCATGAGGTTGTGGTGAACCATGGTTGGCTATCACTTAATTTTAGACCCTGTCCTACGATTTAATTTCCAAAAGTTAGGGCCCAAAACATTTTTAAAACCCTCCTTTTGAGTTATTCCATGATTCGCCAAATCAGTCTTAAGCTGTACAAATCAAACATGACTTAACCCCTTGACCTACAACCATGAGTCTCACATGTAATAGTCAGTTTGGGCAAATAACTGACCACATGTGAGACTCAGGGGTTGTAGGTCAAAGGGTTAATTCACAGATATAGAAGGAGGGTAATATCAATTCCTTATTATTCTGATAACTGAAATAATAAACCCTTCCATAGGTCTTGGCTTTGAACTTAGTTAAATATCTTCATCAAAACAGGTTATTCTTATTACTTTTACTTTGGAAGTTGTAGAATGGGGTAAGCTGAAGAAATTGTTTATACTAAGCAAAGTTTCTATTTGGAAGTACAGTAAATTGGTTAAGTCAAGGTCATATAAAAAAATTGGAAGTACCGTTTACCAAATGGTAAAAGCTTAATAGCATGATAATGTCTTTCAGCCACCAGCTAAATGCAACATTATTATAGTTACTGACTTACTGATTGTTTCTTTTGTGCAAATATTATCATGTTTTCTATATAACTAATATTTATCATGTTAATATTTACTATATAACAAATATTATCATGTTAAAAATGACAGATGATTTATAGACTGTGGGGAATTGAAAGAGTGGATACAATGATGTCATCATAAAACGTGACGGTAAATGAAGCGTTACCGGAAGTTTCAAACAATGTCAGCTAAAAGACATTATCATATCAAAGGCAATAGTGATGATGATGTCACAGCGTCATGAGTTACCCAAAAGTTTCAAACGATATCCTGCTAAAAAGACATTATCATGTCAAAATATTGTTTATTTGAGGTAAGTTATCATTAACAGATATTAGTATTTATATTAGCTTATATAAATTGGTAGACAGCCATTGATAAGTTTAAAAGTAAAAAACCTACCAAATCAGCTAAAAACAGCTAACCATTTGCAAACCCAATTAGCCTATTGAATCAACCTAAAACCACCCACCGCTTGGAAACCCCATTTAAACTATCCAATCAATCACTTATCTACTCAAAAAAATTTCAATCACTGGCTGACTGACTGACATCTGAAACCTTCGAGTCTGATAGGGTCAATCTATTTGGGTGAGTGGGTGAGAATTGGCGAATCTTATCGAATCTGAAATTATCGAGCCTGATGGGTTCAATCTATTTGGGCGATTGGATGAAGGTTGACAAATATCATTGAATAATTCACCAAATTGCTCACCGAAGCTAATCGAGTCTGATAAGTTTAATCTATTTGGGTGAGTGGGTGAGAATTGGCAAATAAGATCAAATCTGAAACTATCGAGTATGATAGGTTTAATCTATTTGGGTGAGTTGGTGAGAATTGGCGAATACTATCTAATAATTTACCAAATTTGCTCATCTGAAGCTAATCGAGTCTGATAAGTTTAATCTATTTGGGTGAGTGGGTGAGAATTGGCAAATATTATCTAATAATTCACCAAATTGCTCACCTAAAACTCAACAAAAATCAGTATTAGAGTTAAGTAGAGTAAGTAGTTAGGATAATCAGCTCACCAGCCACGAGAGCAACAGCGGAGCTGTTAGTCCGAGTGGCTCGAGAGTAGCGTTGGCACAGCCTATAGGCTGTCAGTGTGAGCTTATCATCTGATAAACTTTAAATACTGTAGCGAAGCATGGGTATCTGGATGTTAGGTTTATATATATTTTAAAAACCTGCCTAATTTGGTTCACCTAATTAATAAAATACTTTTAGCAAGTTAAGTAGAAGTTGATTTAGTAGTTTGGAAGATATGTCACATACTCAATGATTTTAAGTATAAAGAGATGTTTCGGGTAGCAGTTTGGTGTTATTTGATTGATTCGATAGGTTTTTTTTTGTTTGGCCGAGTGG
This sequence comes from Massospora cicadina, assembly GCA_022478985.1. NCBI lineage: Eukaryota > Fungi > Entomophthoromycota > Entomophthoromycetes > Entomophthorales > Entomophthoraceae > Massospora > Massospora cicadina. Next base: position 2,690 of record JAKSZP010004942.1, read on the forward strand.
TTGATGGCTTTTGTTCGAATCAATAGGAACCAGTTTAGTTTTGAGGGGTGATTAGTTATTGGTTGATTTGATAAGTTCAGTTAGGTTTACCTGAGTGGTTGGTGGTTTTTGGTTGATTTGATTGAGCAATTAGATTTGGCTGAGTGGTTTTGTTTACCTATAATATAAAATCCGGGTACATCGGCTAGTACTTACTAAAACGATTAACTGATAACTAGCCAAATGATTACCAACCGCTTGGCAAACCCATTTAAACTATCGAATCAACCGAATACCAAACTGCTCAGCTATAACAATACAATATACCAATTACCATTAAAAACATAAAATTCTAGAAAAAAAATTAAATTATTGGTCAGATACTGGACCAATCCTTACAAAAATTGGAATGGGACCACCATGGGATCGTCCTGTTTCATTAAAAAAGTTCATTCAAATTAGTCTAGTAGTTTTGGAGTAATTCGTGAACAAACAGAAAAAATATACTGGTCAAATTGAGAGCCTCCTCCTTTTTCAAAGTCGGTTAAAAAGGAAAGGCTACAATTGACCAAACCCTTTAGGTTGGGACTATTAGTCTAAAATAAGATTTGGTTGACCATCTAGTTCAACGAAAGATTATCAAGATGGATAAACTTACCATAAGTTTATATAGAAATAGTGTAATCAATTTCATTTGGTACAAGATGGAAACTCAGGAATGTAATTAATGAAATATAAATTTATAATTATTTATACTAAAGATTATAATCACTTGTGTGGAGCTTTAGGTAAAGGCTAGTAATCATCAAGAAGTTCATCTTCTATTTAGAAACCCTCAGAAAGTTGGTTTCATAGCTATGGTTGCTCTAATTGCGCCTCTTTTAGGCCAATTTATTTAAGCTCAAATGATCCAGAAAGCGGTTTATTTAAATGACAGTTTGATTCGGTTTGGAACAAACCTCATTATCAAAAAGTGGTTAGTCAGAATATCGGCTAATTCGGAGTGATTCCTGTTATGAGCTTTCAAATTTGATTGGTGGATTTAATTGGTTCGCATTACAACTTGCAAGCTTGAATTTAGCTCACGAATAAACAACCGCCATTTAGCATTACCGCATCGTGCGCAAATCTAGAACAGAAGCGTAGCTATCAGGCAAACGTGAAACTAAATTGAACTGGAGGACTAGGCTTATTGGGAACTTAAAGCTACAAAATTTGGAATGGAGGTTATTTCAACCACCCAAGCTTAAATCGGCTTATCATCACTCAGCTCCGTTAGCTAAACTTGAAGTAAGTTTAAACTTTACATTGGCGTCGCATGCACTAGCATCTTTGTACATTCCTCCTCCAAATTAGCCAGTTTGAGTTATGGTTTCCATACAAACCCTTTCCTGTTCAGTATTTACTTTCTCGATCGAGGAGTTCATTTCTTGGCGGTTTATCTTCTTACTATGTTTGATTTACGTTGTTTTGTTCTCTGATCGCCAGTTTGGATTTTAACGAGGCAGTTTTTTCTTGGCCGCTCATAAGCTTCTTTTTCGAACCTCTATTTAAGCATACTCTTTTCACGTCAACCAAAATCGTATCATCAAAGATTTAACTAATTTTTAGGCTTAACGCTCATAAATTTTCTTGCCACCGCCTGTTTCTGATCCTACGCGTTTTCAGAGTTCACCTAAATCTTTACCTTTTCGTTCGTTGGTATGAATGTGCAGGGATGGGTATGCCTAGGGATCCAGAGAAGGAAGGCACCAACTTTTCCCCACCGGTAGAGGATAGTAACGCTCGAGCTACGTCCCAGCCAACCCACCCAAGCTCTACCAACCAAGCCCCTGATAACTCTGCTCTCTCACTTGAGATGGTGGGTATTAACTTGGTAGGGAGGACTTGCAATAGCCCTGCATTATCGGTAGCGATTGCCGCGAAGGTAGGTTTTCGTCTAGGCGGAACTATTCCAAGTTTAGCTTGCCCCTCGTCTCCCTACTAAATGCCGCCTTGCGAAGGCTTGGAAGCTGCTATATAACATTGACCAACACGGCTTAAGTATATCAACCATGTTTCGCCGCTGTAAAGGTCAAAGGCCATGTATCGTTGCAATCCGCGACGCTGAGGATCATGTATTCCTCGCTTTTCGCCTTTAAGCTAATCTAACTAGGTGTTCGGAGCGTATATCTCGGACCCTCCTGAGCCGTCTCCGAGTTATTATGGTTCGGGTGAATGGTACGCTTTAGCGTGAAACGCTATGCTTACTTTCGCCCAGCTTCCTTTGGCGAGCGGAAAGTGACGAGGATACAGGGTCTCTCCGGGTAGTTACGTATGAATGGTCGGGTTTGAATCGTTACTTTATACTTTGCGAACCCGATTATATTTCGATCGGTGGAGGGTAAGCGTGCCGTGCCGATTTTGGCCTTGACCTTACTTTTGGTGCCCTTATTAGCGATGGCAAGTATGGCCTGTGGGTAGATGCGGAATTTGATCGTGGGATATCGCAGACCTGTACCACTTTTAATAACCATCCACTAGCTGGGCCACAGGAAGAGTTCCATTGCTTAGAATTCGAAGTATGGGGGATTGAGCCTTAGGCAGCCTTTGTTAAGGCTAGCCACTGTAGATATCCCGAGTTGACTTTCAGTAGCATTTCAAAGTTTAAGCATAAGCCCAAACCCTACCAATGGTGTTGCTCATCCTTGAGGGCACCTTACAGCTTGCGCTGTTTTGTATTTATTAGTCTTCCAAGGCCTTCGCCGAACTTTCAAGCTGACGCGGTTTTTTGACCAACGTTGCTCCTTTAACTAAGTTAATCCTTTGCTTTATTTTGTTCGTATACTAAAGGCCCCGTTTTCTCGCAAGCTTAGTTTAAATAAGCACTTCATGCCCAATGTTTGTTGAAGACAAAAAATCTTTTTGAACATTATATCGCTGCTTACACTTGCTAAAATACTTTAAAGTCCACCCGCTTTTAACCCTCTTATTACTCTTTGTGCCCTATATCGGATGTTGGATTGATGTTAAAGTCAAGCTCATGGTTTACTAAACTTCCCGAAGTGTGATGCGGCAAACGTAACGTCATTGAAGTTTATAAGAATATGAAATTACTTGAGATGTGCTTTAGATCTTTATAAGTGGTCGGCCACTAAGGTGATTTAAACTCGGCTACAGAAGCTGACGCCTATTTGGTCTTGCCGGGTTATAGGCAATATAGCTAAGTTGGACTTTTAACCTGGTCTAAATGTGTGAGTAGTTGTGCAGGACCTTAATTGAATGCATGTTTCTTGGTCTGAGCTTACTAGAGGACGTTATTCCTAATTATAACTATTTGAGTTTTACTACGCTGACATGCTTTTTTGCGCTAGCTTAGCTGTTAATTTTAGAGGTGACGGATCTCAATTTTTATGAACCTCAAAATTTCTAAAGTTTTGGAGCCAAAGTGTAACATTTTTAAACAATATTTGATGAGAGGGTAGTCACTTTATAAGATGGGAAGATGTGACATCTTTTTTATATGAAAGATAATACAAAGAAGATAAAGGGAGACATCATAAAGAAGTCAATATTATCAAAATTCATCTTTGTATAAATGTAGGGATAAGAAATAGAACGGCAGGAAAGATAATATGACTACCATAGATTGGATTGAATATTTAAGGGTATAAACTATTACAACATTGCAACATTACATGTATAAAATTAAGCACTTTGGATTATTGTCTCACAATACTAAATACACTATAGTTTTATTATAACACTCTACACTTCTTATGCACTATAAGGAAAATGAAAGTTATTAGGATTGATAGAAATAATGAGCTCGATATATCATTTTGCCTGATAATTGCTAAATAAATAGGATAAGTCTATAGACATTCTTGAAAGCCTAATCCTCATTGGATTTTCCAAGCATAGATAATAATAAATGATGATCATGTGTTATACTATTAACGTTCCTTATGGAGCATAAATTACCCCTTCTTCCAATATTAATCTTCATCTTTTTTGTAAAATTTTATTGCAGTTGCTCAGATTAAAGCCAGCGCATTTAGATGCCTAACACAGGTGTAGATGATTCAAATTAGAGTTGATGGTGATTTAACAAATTGATGAGTCAAGTTCACAGTTTGTATCAAGAAAGTTGTAATTTAATAAGTAAAGATCTTTTACAATGTACAATTAAATAGTTTTGATATTGAATACAGTTTGGCGCATCTGCCATAAAGCTTTGCTTGACACTAGAGTTGTAAGCTGATGGTCTATGCTGTTAAAGTTTAGAAGGTTAATGTGACGTACAAAATGAAGACATGCAAATTTAATAATTTGGTCCTAAATTTTTGACCTTAACATAACGAGATTAATTAGAGTTTATTATATATAAGGTTGGCAATACTATAAATACAGATTGTACATGTTAACTGCAGATCTAACCCTCAACTTGGTCCCATTAGTTGTGGAAGGACTAAAGCTATCTACTAATAAGAGATGTCATGAATGAGCCTACAAGTGGTGCTACTGGTCAATCCTTGATCATTGAAATTATTATAAACAATAACCAAACTGGTGGCAGTACTGGCAACTAGGCTATTGCAGATGGGGGTGAAAGAGGCTCTTTTATAGGCACCGATTAGCTAAATAAATTCAGTTAGATTGTGATATCATGCAAAATAATTTTTGCCCTGCCACCTTAAAAGATTTGTTTAATGAAGGTATGATGCCACCCAAAATTCATATAAAATTTTACCCCCTTTTATACCTTCATGGGTCCAAAATGTTTTCTGCCAATGACGCCCCAATGAGTGGGCTGGATTACACCAGAAAAAGTATTAGGACTATGGATGTGAATATCACCAAATTAGGCAGTCATCCAATTTTCCAAGTGACTCAAAGCCACAATGTGAGGCACATCATAGGAGTGCGACCACTTGAACCCAATGTCAAGATATATATTGCCAGATTTGGTAATCAACCAATATCAAAATCAAATACAGTGAGCTAAAGCTCAGAAGCTGGACCAAGCACAAAGGCCCCTGAACATCCAGGTTCAGTGGTAACCACTGTAAGAAGGAGCTTACACATGCAGGAATTAACACAAATGAGTGAATAAACTAATGCAGTAGTCAGATGCTGTCTGACTAAGAGATCTTGTTATAACCTCTTACTAAAGCCCTAAATTTACTTTTTTACAATATCCCAATTATTTATATCTTGAATTCCCTTTCCCCTGAAGTATATATAAGACTTCACTTTTATTCCAATAAAAAACTTTCTACAGAATCTTAAGTTTATCATCCTTGTTTTAACTTGTGTTGTATCAAGTTAGTAATTACCATTATCTAGTCCAAGGTTAACCAATCTGAAGTAATTGCCAGTAGCTAGTCTGGGATTAACCTGTTTTGAAAAAGACACTCTGTCAAGGATACCTTGGTGCTGATAATAGTAAGGAAGAGATTGAAAAGATTCCCATTAAGTTATGAAGGTCAACCTATGTCAAGGATGTCAAAGAGCGTCAAGACGTTTGCCAAAAGTACAAACAAGTTAAACAGGCAATTGGTGAATCAATATTTAGCATCTGAGGAGAGCTTGCTTGGTGAAATCTGTTGTGATGTTTGCAAAGGTTGTCTAGGCCTAATCTGCATGGAGTAGATCCCCTGAGCACCGAGTTGGCCTCTAAAGTTAAGCAAGCTGAGGTCAGTGCACTGACCAGAGGTATGTCAGGGTACTTTATTATCACCTAAGTCAGCATCAGTTAAACACAAAATCCTATATATCAAGGATTACTAGCATCAGAAGTTTTAAAGGCAGCATGTATGTTTTACCAGATCTAATGAGGATTGTATATTTTCTATTTGTATTAAACTTTTTTGTAAATAATGTTAATAGAAAAGCTTATCAGGGAGCACTACCACCCAAATCATACCCATTATACCACTGGCTATTCTCACTTAACCATAGAGAGTACAGTCTTAACAAATAGAAGAATTTTCCAAGAAGGTATATACAATATACCCTTGACTAAAGTAAAAGAAGTATATTATTGATAGTGAAAAGAAAACAATTGTATTATTATATAAATCAATTGTAACAATAGAGATGATTAAAGTAAAAGTAGTTTAAAGATTAAGATGATGACATTGATATTTTTCCAAAATATTGAATTTTGATATTAGAAATTTGTAGTGACTGAAAATCTACAAAGCTAATCATAAAGGCCTAATTATGTTATTTTATGTATCAAACTGTGCCTTGTAAAACAAAGATCTAAGCTTTTTAGTTAGCATATGAATTAACATTAGATTACTATTATAGCTTAACTTATAGGTAAGTTAATATCTTATCAGTAGGTATATTATTATAGGTTATTTCATCATAAAAAGTGAGTCTCAGGCTTATAGATAAACAGGGTAACAACTGTCATTTGAACGTTTATATTAAAGTATATACAACTATAAAATATAAATATATAGAAGGAAATTTTAATATAGAAGGCTTATACATTTATCTAATATTTAATATAGGGAAGTGTGTGTATGTATGATTTTATCAATATTATTGTATAGCTTATTTGGCCAAGTGGTTGAGGATTGTCTATTCAACTGAATAATCCACCAAATTATTCAGCACACAACTTTAACAAAATAAGGTTCTTAAGACCTTGCTTGCCATCCTAATATATATAACCTTACACTAGAAGAGAGTTGCCTTGATAAAGCAGTGAAATAGGTTGCTATCAGGGTGTCAGTCATCAAATTCATATTAATTGATCAGCGCTCAATTTAAGAGCCTGGTGGTGACTTGGGGAAATAGTCCATTCTGAGAAGAGGTTTGATGTGGTGGCAAATACTCTACCATCCTCTATCTATTTGTATGGACCCAGAGAGTATGCGCTTACTGGCATTATACACTTATAGGTATCTCTACTGGTGACCATAATCAGGTTGAGGTGCAATGAGATTTATGGCCCAATGATACCTTAAAATGACCTCTCACCTAATAAGGTCAGGAGTTTCATAGCTTATGTCACTTGGTTGGCAATGGTTCAATGTCTGTATGATTCTAGACAGTTTGCTGACCAACCTGGATTACAAACTAAACTAGCTGTATACTTTATAATTTCAAATAAATATTAAGCAAAATGGTTGTTTATTTGAGATTAGCCTATCTGGTGAGGGAGTCCACAAATGGTGGGATTATGGGATGGGACAACTAGAAACAAGACAGAATAACACCTTGGGATAAGTTGGAATAGAATGCACTAGAATACTAAACTGACCAATGAGCCAAAATTATGATATATTAGGCATGGAAACTATACTAATCCTTGTTGTAATGTTGGGATCAAGCCCTTATTCCCATAATTTTATTATGATAAATAATTAGAAACTACAGTGTAATTAATTTGAACTTTCAGTATGCCACCACCATTTCTACTATATCAATTTGTAGATATCAATGAATGAATTCATTTCATTTTATTACCCCTCATTAAGAAAAACCTTCTGAGCTACCCAAATCTTAGGTGATGTGGAAGAAAATCTGCTGATGGGCAACCTTTCTTGCAATGGGAGAAAAGTGGAATAGAAAATAGAAGTCTAAGGGTCACAGAAAGGATCAATGCTCCCCTTGGAGGTCCACTGGTGAGCACAAGAGGCCTTAACTGCCATTGGTCCAATTGGCACCCCCAACCTCCCCCTCCACCATATGAGGCCAACAAAAACTGATGAAGGAGGAAATAGGGTTATATTTTTGCTTGGGACAATGGTCATCCCATTATCTTGCAAGCTAGCAGGAACTGCAGCTTATCAAGAAAAGATAAAGTTGAAATTATATATCAATCAAAGACTTAAGACCTTGCTTGCCATTCTGATAAATATAACCTTACACTGGAAGAGAATTGCCTCAATCAAGTGATGGAATGGTTTTATATTGGTGTCAGCCATTGAATCTGGATTAATTATTGGCGCTCAATATAAGGGCCTGGTGAAAACTTGAGAAAATAGCTTATTCTGAGTGGAGGTTTGATGTGGCATCAAATACTCCACTGGCCTCTAGATACCTGTATTGATGCAGAGAGTATGCACTTCTTGATGTTTAAAACTTATAGGCATCTCCACTGAAAACCAAAATCAGGAAAAAAGTGTGGCGAGATTTTCAGAACCAATGATACCTCAAAATGACCTCTCACCTTCTAGGGTCAGGAGTTTCATAGCATATGGCACCTGGTTGACAATGATTCAATGTCTGTATGATTTTGGACAATTTTCTGACCACCATGGATTACAAATTAAACCAGCTAAATACTTTATAATTTATAACAAATCAAGAAAATGGTAGTTTATTCAAACTTTAGCTTATTTGGCAAGGGAGTACACAAACAGTGTGTATGTGGGATGGGACAACCAGAAACAAGATATAATTCCAACTTGGAGATTTGGAAAAGGATATGCTGGAATATAAACCTAACCATCAAGCCAAAACTATAAAATATATTAAGCATGGAAATCAGATGATTCCCATGTCATACCGGCAAGATTGAGCCCAAATTCCTATAATTTAGAATGATAAATAATTAGAAACTATATAAAATGATTTGAATTGTAGTATGCCACTACCATTCCTACCATCTCAATTTTTAGAAACTGATGATTGAAATTTATTCTGTTACAACAACTGAATGTTCTTTCTCTATCAAGTCTGATAGGTTCAGTTTATCTTGTGAGTGGTTAAGGATTAATGAATAAATTGAGTAATTTACCAAACTTCTTACCCAAAACTAAACAGTAACAATAAGATGATAAACTATTAATTTTAAAGGTAAGTTAGAGTTGCAGGTTCTATCCCAGATCAATCTAATTTATCATCTAAATTTAATTTATTTCATTTAATACAAAAATATAAATTGTTTAATCCAATCTATATTTTTAGCTAATTTTATGAACTTGATTCATTTTAGTTTTTTTATTTATTTAATTTATTTAATTCATTTTATTTATTTAATCTATTTTATTTATTTTAGACATTTAACTCATTTATATATTTCTTTTAGCTAATTTATTTTTATTTTATAAACTTTTAAAAGTAGTGTTTATTATAAATTTAACTATCATAATATATATTTAATTAAATAAAATATGTATTATTTTAAACTAAGTTTGATAATTAAATACTTTTATTGCTATTAGATACAAAATAAACTAACTCATAAGTCTAAATCTCATCTATCTATCTTATATATAAAATAATTTATAGAACAAAACCTATTATGGGTCTTTTACCCTTGATTATCTGAGATTTCACCTCCTTATACCTTTAAAGATTATTGGTATTTCTTTAAGTTAAGACACCTTAAACAAAAATACTAACCATTTACCCAAAAACCAATTAAACCTATTGAATCAACCTAAAACACCCACCACTTAGAAAACCCATTTAAACTATCAAAACAGCTAATCACATACTACTTTCTTAAACAATTAACTTGGTAATTAGCTAAATGACCATAAACTGATTAGTGAAACTATAAAAACTATGAATTTATTTGAATATTAAACAGCTCAGCCATAACTATATACTGATTAACAAAAAAATATATAACATTTTCACTTCTTACATATAAACTTTTTTATTTTACTATGAAAATTAAAAATTATGTTGGAAAATTATATCATCATCTGATCTTAGTAAATGTGCAAAATTTCATCAATAGGTTAATCAGAAAGTGTTAAATAAAGGATGCAAGATTCCACATCGATGAATCCCCCCCTTGGGTTGGGACCATCTAGTACTAAAAAAAGGATGCAAGATTCCAACACAAACATGATGTTGAGTTAAATAAAGCAAGTAAAATGGATGTTTCTTTCTTTGTTTCTTTTTTTGTAACATACACATTTCTATACCATTAATTCAAATGTGATGAAACTTCAGTAATTTGTGCACATGCCCACAAAGTTTTCTGAACTATTACAACCATTATCTTCATAGCAAAATAAAAAGTTTTATATGTAACAAGTGAAAAACTTATACATTTTTTAAAAGGTAATCAGTATATTGTTACAGCTGAGAAGTTTGATATTTGTTAATTTAATAGTTTCAAAGTTTTCACCTAGCAGTTGGTGATTTTATATTGATCAATAAGCTTTATGGTTTTAGTAATCAGTTAGTGATTGGTTGATTCCATGAGTAATTGGTTTTGGTAAGTTTTTAGTTTTTGGCTGTTTAAATAAGTTTAGTTTGGTTTTACCAAGCAGTTGGTGATTGGCTAATTTGGTATGTTCAATGATTTTAGCTAAGTGGTTTAGTGGATTATCTATATATAGTAAGTTAAAACTGTTATTGCAAGTGTTAGTTAAAACTAAAGATAAAATGATGAGCTAATATAGTTATTAATTTTTAAAAAGTATCATAGATTTGCATTTACTTTGGTTTTGCTTTAGAAAATAAGATGTTAAGTTCTGCAGCTTTTGTAGTTTTTTTATTGAGTTCAATTTAAGTGCTTACACCTCTGAATATGTTAGCATGATCATTAATCATCCATTTTTTTAATTTATCTACTTTATTTGATTTTTCTTATTATGACTTTAAGATACCTGTTCAAGTTGCTTCCCCAAATTTATAAAATATCTGTACCAAATTAGGTAAATTTAATTCAGTAATTTATAAGATGATATGTTACAAATATACACATATTTTTAAATATGAAGATGTTTTGGTTAGCAGTTTGATGGTATTTTATTGATTCAATAAGTTTAATTTTATTTGTTAAGTGGTTGGTGCTTTTTGGTCAATTTGATAGATCTAATGGTTTTGGGTAAGTGGTTAATGGTTTTTATAATTTTCACTTTTGAATTGTGGTATAGCTGAGTATTGGTAAATCTTGGTTGATTTGATAAAAGTATAATTTTATTTGGCCAAGGAGCTAGTAAAACTAGGTTGTTTCTTACATCTAATTAGTGTTAGCTGAGTTGTTGGTGGGTTTTGGCTGATTTGATAGGTTTTTTGGTTTTACCAAGTAGTTTTATAGTATTAAAATAATTTGATAGATTCAATTGGTTTTTACTAAGTGGTTGATAATTTTTGATTGATCTGATAAGTTCAACTGTATTGGGTATGCGGTTGGTAATTAATTAGTTTGATATGTTCAATGGTAACAAGTAAGCAATTTCATGTTATTAATATAAAAACCTCAGTTAATCAGTTCAAATTGTCTGATGATAAGTAAACTTGAGAAACGCCAGGTAACTCTTCTATTACATATAAATTTGATAAATTTAATTTTGATATATTACCATGGTAATTGTTAAAACTGGTGCAAAGGCATCTAACTTACCTGCACAGGTAAATACACCAACAACACAAAGTACTGTTTAAGGGCAGCAACTTTGACTAAAACTTCACACAAGAAATGGTTAATTCAGCAATAGTGGGTTTTATTTTAATCAAACAAAAGAGCACTCTGTATTATCATATAAAGCCAGAGGCACACAGGCTTGCTCAAGAAATTGATCAAACAGGCTGATCCTGCTTATACTAAAAAGATCTCACTTTCCTTGATAATCCTCCTCATGAATGCTTTCCTTACAAGATCTAATTGGTGCTTTCCATGGTTACTAAGCAGCCCTCAAGAATGGTTAACTAAAATTATACTATCCAAATTAGGTCAGAAAGCAAATAACTAAGGTTGAGAAATTTCCATATAAAGATGTGATCCAATGGATACATTCAAGTTACCATATATACACCATAATAAATATGGGACCCTATTACCAAGAGTTTTGCGCCTACATGGGGGAATGTAGAATAGTATGCTATAATAAAATAGGAGACATTATAATGATCAAGGCTACAGCATTGGAAGCAATAAGTTTAGAAAACAAGATATGTGCTGGCAGGTTTAGGGATTTTAGTAATTGTAGATTAATACTTTAGGCCATTGAATATAAAAGCTGAGGTTGTATGGTGAAATAAATGCCATACCAATCAAACCTGCTGTCTAATCATTATTTAAAGTAAGCCATTAAGTAAATATAAAATTGTTATAACCAGATGGTTGGTCAAACCAATTATAACATTTCCCCTCACGTGACCAGACATTGGTTAACAAAGCTATGTGGGGCTAACTAACTCATTAAAAACCTAGGTATATCAGATTTAATTTCTGAAGAAACTTTTTTAATAAATTAGCATTCACCCAGTTGATAAGGTAGCCTTCAAATGATCCTTCAGAGTATAGGAATATGTATATTTTTCCTCAATGATTTTGAAAGGCCTCTTCATATGTGCTCCAGCTTGCTAGTCCATCTGAACCCATGATTATCTTAATACTATACAAGTTCCCCTACAGTAAAGTGGGGTAATGACCACTGGTCTGTGTTATCTCAATGTATAGATCCTTTTTTAAGCCAGCGCATTAGAGTATGCAGCACTTTGTAGTTGTATTAAAATCTGCGCCAGCAATTACAAATATTTTGTGGGAGTCATGGGTTCTTGACAGACACAAGAATATAGAATTGGGGAAGCTCTAGTTGCTTCCCACAAAGTAAATTGAACATGAAATGACCCATGGGTGAGTGATAAGATATTATAAGAAAAAATGGCAGAAGGAAATAAAAGTTTACAGCTGGACGCTTTAGCCATAATTGTCTTATGCAAAATCCCAACAAGAGTATCATCCACTTGTTTGATGGTGACGTTGGCCTCAGGGTGACAGGGCGTAGACTATACCCCATGTATACCCATTAAGCCATTAAGCTTGGAGATCATCTGGGATGTAAAGTTTGTCCCATTATCCAACAGCAGAAACTGAGGCATTCATGCTAATTAAAGATATTTTTCAAGACAAACTTAACTATTGTAGTGGAACCTAAGTTATGAACCACTTTGACCTCCACCCACTTATTGAGATGATCAATGGTCACAATAATATATAAATTGGCCAGTTGTATTGGCATAGGGCGCACCACATCAATAGAAATGTTATGCTATCTGAAGTTGAGTTTAACCAGTTAATAAGAGGTGGCTTTCAATAGGGCTCATACACCTGACATTCTTTACAACAGCGGAAAGTCTCATGAATGTCAAAATTCATGGATTAAAATAAACATGCAGTTTCAGTAAATCAAACGTTTTTGAATCAGCTGTGCCCTGTCACCTTGTGGGACCCATAATAATATTGATTTAACCCAATGGTCAGGGTATTCAAAAATATTCAGATTATTTATTACTTTCTAAAACTTCCCTTTTTAAACAACTATGACATTTCATAAATTGTCTAAACAGCGCTGAACTTCTGCTGGTTCATTGCCATATTGTTGAGCCATCATTATATCAAATGAATCATTGGCC
>JAKSZP010004943.1:0-15941 GCA_022478985.1 Massospora cicadina
CTTGTTCATCTGTTACCATGTAAAAATTCCTTTCAAAAAAACACGTCTGATTTTCGACGTACATCATTTCTAATTTAAAATAAAAATGCGGTTAATATTCCGCATTTTTTTCATATTCAATTTCTTCTTTTATTCGTTCATAGTCACGAATATTTTTCTGTTCATTATAGGACTTCTCAAAAGCATCGTTGAGATGATTTAAACTCCGTCCAGTACCATGACCATTGAACTTGTAATTAGGATATTTTTGAGTCAGTTTTGCTTGGGTGAATTGTGATTTCCGATACTCATTCTATCTTTTAATAAGCCATTCCCCAAACTACTTCGCAAGTCTTTTAACTTGTTTTCTTTAAAGTCTGTGTACCGACTTTCCCCCGTAAGTTTCTTTGTAAAAAGAACCTCTCGGTCTAAGGATTGATTGAGTGATTCAAACTCTTTGGCATGGTAACGATTAATATATGTTTGAGTAAATTCATCTATCATTGGACGGACATCTGAGAGAGCATATTATTATATTTCCAAAGTGAACGATTGGCTGGGAGACGCTTGAGTATTTCATCATAACTTTTTTGTAAATCACGGTCATTTCTAATGGATTGATAAAGTAAATCTCTAGGGCCAATTTTTTGTCTTGAGAGTTCATCTATCATGGATAACATTCCACTTTGGTCAGCAATTGCACTTGCGACCTGTGACTTGATTCGTTCAAGATTTTTCTGCTTTAACGATATTCCCAAAGCACTTCGCCAGTTTTCCGATTGTACATCTTGTTTCCTTTTTTATCTAAAGGGTAATATTTTTCCCGTGTGGGATGAGGTTCAACCATGGCAATATGCACGTGAATATTGTCAGTATTATAGTGAATAGCAGCTGTCCAAACCGCTCCGTCCATTCTCTCGTTATGAATCAATTCAGTCATTGCACTTCTAGTGGCTCTCATGACAGTTTCTTCATCAAGCTGATGTGTGATAGGGTCATAATGTCCATGCTTTTCTAACCATGGATTATCAAACGAAATCACATGTTGCCACATGAGAGATTGATTGGCTTGCGCCTCATTAAATAACTCCACCATTGTCTCCATTTGTTCAGGGGTCAAATGGTCATACGAGCTACTAAATAAAGCGGAGGTTTTCTCCGGATTACTCATATAGTAATTGTACTTTTCAAAGTCTTTGTTCTTTAAATCATCAAAGGCTGCATTGTACCATTGATAAGCGACTGTTCTGACCGCCTCATCACGATTCATGTAGTCTAAGTAGGTTTGAAAACCTTGCGATTTCGGTGTTACAAATTTGGTACTATCAATGACGCCTGGACTACTCATTTAGACCCTTCTTTTCCATTTCACGATTGGCTCTGTCAGCTCGTTGCTCTTTGATATTTTTCATCATGTCATCCCACTTCGTATCAGCTAATGCGAAAGTTTCAGATTTCCATTCGCTAGTCGTTTTGACCTTTGGGAAAGGGGTTGTCAGGTTGCAACATCTGGCGCTCATAAAGCTCTGTGTTTTTTATCTGTGCAAGCGTCCAAGAATATTTTTCACTTGCCCTTGAAGCAAGACGAATTTGAAGGAGTTCTGGCATAAATAATTTGCCGAACTCTTCAACAACATCTCTACGCTCATTAATGATATATTTCTGCCGTTCGTTCTCATTAATTAAGTCTTCCAAAACCTGTAAAGGTGTTCCGTCGTGTGTTTCAAAATAGCTAAACAATTTAGGGTGTCTTGACTTATAAAGTCGGACATTAATTTGTTCCATTTTTTAACTCCTCTATTTGTTGAATTAGAATACGATTTAGATCATTACTTTCTTTCAATTGATAGGCCAATGCCTTACGAATTTTGTTTTCAGAGTCCAACTCTAAAATCCACCTGCAGAGGCAATTTCTTTACGAATAATGCGTCTAAGAAATTCTTCACGACTGACTCCAATCTTCTGGGCAATGCGGTCAATTTTTGCCAATTCTGTCGACTGTAGATAACGAATTTTAATTTCCATTTGTATCTCCTTGGCTGATGACTTGAGTCGCTTGCTTTATGGTATGATTACTCACTTGTAATTGATGAATAATTTCCTTTACTTCATTGTTGAAAAAGGTTTGATGAAGCGTCAAAAATCTTTCATCTTCCAAGTAGTTCGTAATAATTTTAGAAATGAACTTATCACGTGATAAATGGTTTTCTTTAGCTAACTCATCTAGTCGTTTCAGTTGCTCTGTGGTAAGATTTCTAATCTTGATTTCCATGCCTCCCCCTTCTTGATTGATTTTTTTATATTTTCTAATGTTAATTTTTAATTTTTGATAAAGAGCATAGTGGGAAAACTGCCCCCAAAAGTTGGGGGAAGTCGCAGTGCGACTTGTTTTAGTATGGGTACAAATATTTTCTAATGTGTACACTTTGTGTAGTATTATAAACCCCACAGCTAAAACACCGTGTAGCGTTTGTGCAGTTTATATAAATGAGAATTTTTAATAATGTAGTATTTGCGTAGTGTTACTTTGAACATATTCAAACATATTTTTTCTCAAATAACATTCACATTTTGATTAAAGGTCAACATTGGTCAGCTCCTTACTCTGTATCTAAGATTTTGCGTTGCTCATCCAATTTTTTCTGTTGGTCTTTTACAGATTGAATTTGTTGGTTGATGTTATCGACCGCACTATTATTCGCAGAAATTTTTGCTTGAATTTCTTGTTGTTGGTCGCCTGTCTTGTAGTCCATATCAGCCAAATATTGTTGATTTTCTTTGTTTAACTCTTTGATTTGTGCGTTGTATTTTCCAATTTCTTGCTTCAACGTTTTATCTAACGCATTAACATCTTTGACCGCATAAGCCTTATATTGGGTCAGGTAATATTGGAAAGGTTGTGCTTGATATTCGCTGTCAATTTTCGTTACATTTTTTTGAGTTACCCCAATTGCACCGACTTTTTGAGTGTTATTTTGATTGTCAGTGACGGTCAAATTATTTCCGATTTGACGGAAGGTAGGAGAAACATTGGGTGTAAAAACAACGTAGTAATTTGCATTGATTTTTTCAACATTGTTCTCGATTTTTTGCTCAGTTTTACCATTAAACGATTCGACTTTTAATGTATCTGTAGGAACAACATCGGAGCTTTTTAAGTAGAATGTTGTGACGAGTAGGTTGCTCTTTTCGTAGTATTCTGCACGTTCAAATACAACAGCTTCAGATTGATTTCCAACCGCAAGCATACGCCCGATTTTTGTAGATACGAGTGGTTTCGTACTCTTTTGAATTGCTCCACTTGATAGAAAACCTACAATGAGTAACAGGCAAAGAACAATTGGAATGAAGTATCTTAAATTGAATTTATCATGGATTAGCGCTCGCATTTTGTCTCCTTTTACATGCCAAAGTCTAGGCTATGTTCTTTCTCTTTGCCATATTTTTTACGGTCGTCATTATCAATGCGACTGACATCTACTGCTTGGGACATTTCGTCATATTCTTCTTGTGTATCAACGTTATAAAAAGGTTGGACATAAGGGGCTTCTGCACTCATAAATTCATCATCTTTTACAAGTGTCGTGTCTGAAATTTCGAGTTGCTGATGAAAGAATCTAAAAGAACTGTGACGATATTTTGGGTCTGTAGGATGTAATTCATAGTCCACGATATAGTCTCGAAGTTGTTCTTGAAACTCAAGTTCTTTATGCTTTAGGATGCGATATTCGTCGGGTGGAATAACGGCACTTGTTTCAATATATTGGCTAAATTCTTCTGAGCTAAGAATGATTGTTTTGTCTAAGGCAATCAGATTATCTGGCTGTTCGTCGTCTTCATAAGACAGGTTGACATAACCTTCTGTAGCGGTAATATCATACGTTAATTCCGCAATATTTAAGAGTGGAGAAAAGGTGGTCAGGATACCATCGTTGACGACAATTCCTAGAACAGAATTGCCTTGATGACCATTAAATAAATCATCGTTGGGTAAGTGTTCATCATAGAATCTTTTAGGAAGTTTTACTAATAACATACGTATTTATCCTTTGCTTTTTGGTTTTGGAGCTGGCAAAAGCCAACATAAAAAGAGGCAAATCTTGCCTCAATAATTTGGGTCTGGGAGTTTCATTTGTTCAAGTTCTGCCGAAAAATTATGGTTTGGATTATAGTCAGGAAACGGGGAATCTTGACGAGAAGGTGGGGGTGTTTGTTCTTTTTGTACTACTGCTCCTGAAAGCTTGTTCCATTGAGTCACGTGATTTTTTGTGTAGTACTGTTTCTTACCATTTGAATCTGTGACGGTGTCTGTTTGTTGGCGACCAGTCACACTAATCAAGTCGCCCTTGAAACAACGTTGTGCAAAGTTTGACGCCTCACTTCCTCTGAGAGAAAGTTGAATATAATCACAATCGTACTGTCCATTTCGGTTCTTATAATTGCGTTCTGAGGCTAAAGTTGCATTGGCATAAACTTGGTTGTTTTTCTCATCTACTCTGAGTTGTGGGTCTTTAATCAAACGTCCCTCAACAATGTGTAAGTTAATCATTATTATATACTCCTTTTATACATTTTTATATTGGTTTATTTAGTCGTAATGACATCTAATCCGCTGACTTTATCGTTTGCTACGGTCAACCAAAGGAGCTGTGTTTTATCCGTGCTTTCTTTGGTAGTAGCCGGTGTTTCTTTATAATGGAGTTCCACATAAAAACGAGTTTTATCTGAAGCGCTAGGTGTGACCGTTGAAGATTGATAGGCTTGACTGACCAATGCTACATTACCTGATGAAGTATCAATTTGTTTTGTTGTGAGCCACTTGTTCGTGATAGCCACAAGACTATCAGTAGTAGATTGAATTTCAGCCGTTTTGTAAGCGTCAGCTGTCATTAATTTAGACAAAGTAGTGGCACGATCTGTGATAGATTTAACCGTCAAATCATAAGTGACGTAACTTTCTAAATAGTCCGTGATGATTGCCTTTGTCGCCTTATCCGTCTCTTCTGATGATGAAGAACTCGCCTCTGTGGAGGAAGAAGAACTTGATGACGAGATAGCACTAGATGAGCTCATTGAGGGCTTATCAGTGATGTATCGTTGTGAGCTTGATGTTTTTGTGGTCTGTGCGTTTTGATGATAAAAAAAGAACACGACGCCACTACAAATTGCAATTAACATAAATAAAATTATTGATATTTTTTTCATAACTGACTTTCTATTTTGGTGGTCGAATAATTGAAGCGACCCCTCCTGCATTATAATGATAGGTGCTAGTATGAACGGGTTGCCCCCCACCTTGCTCATAAATCATGTATTGGTTATTCCCAAGGACTTTTCCAATAATGGCGGTATGGCCAAATTCCCCATCGGTATTCCAACCGTCTACTTGTCCACCGGGTTGATAATTGATAACATCTCCTACTTTCAAATCTGAATACTGTGGTTTCTTAATGATTGACCATTTGTGACTTGTCCATTGTTCCGGACTATCCGCAAATAAACCAGACGCTCCTCCTGGTGCAATTGGTGTAAAGTGAGAGATAGATTGAACATAATAAGCTGTGAGGTCATAACATTGAGCGCCATAAGAACCGTCCACGTCGAGTGCTTGACCTAAGACTTTATCTAAAACTGCTAGCCCCTTGCCATCAGTATTTGAATTTCCTGATAGATAATTGTACCAAGCTTCTGCATCGGTTAAATGCTTTTCTTTTCCGCCATTTGGTGCGCTTGGCGCATTCTCCCAACCGACAGAATACTCTAAGTTCCCATACCACCATTTAGCAGCCTCTGTGGCTGATTTAAAGGTTTGTGTGAGGTATTTTTTATAACTTGGCGCATAACTATCCGCATTCCTTAAATATTCAAACTGAGTATCAATTCGCCACCAGTCTTTATTTATTTTCTTGGCATAGTTGATTAATCCTACGAGTCTTTTTCCGTCCCATTGCATCATCCCTCCAGCATAACCAATTCCGTCTGCAGGGTAATCGCCGCTAGGATAAGTTGATAAAAACCAACTTATGGCTGCTTTCTTGGTATCCGTTATAACAAAGTCGGGCTGATTATACATGTCCGCAAGCGTAATCGTTCCCCAATCCCTTTTTTGAACACTAGTTGGGTCTCCACCTGATTCTGCATCCCAATTGGAGAGAATTCCAGCAATTTGTTGGAGTGGTATTTTCTTTTTTAAGCTCAGAAACAACTGCCATCGCATTAACTAAGGCCTGGCCAGATACCGGGGCATTCCCGTCAGGGATAACATCTCCCCTTTATCGGAATTATTTATTGAAGCAACGCCTAAAAAGAGAAATACAAGAATGGTTACTACCGCAACACTAAGAGCGCTGAAACTCGAGAAAAGAGCGAAGATAATTTTTATCCATTTTCCTTTATTCATCTTGAACCACCGTCGTTCCGACTAGCTGAATTTGTTTCTCTTCTGACGAGTGCTCTAGCGTCACAATAATAGAAAAATGTTTTTTCTGTCCCTTATAAAGTCCCCATACATCATAAGTTAACAAGTTTTGTTGGGTGCTGTTTTGAGAAGCATTAATCAATTTATAAGCAATCGCCTCCCCTTTCCCGTACTTATCAAAATATTTTCGGTAATCATCGCTTGTTGTCATTGAGTTGGGAAGTTTATTTATTCTTGCTCCATCAAAAGTAAAAAAAGTAGAAATGTATTGATTTGCAGTCTTTTTAACTGAAGCATCCACTTCTACTTTTTGTTCAGAAGAATCTTGTTTTTGAATATAGTGTGTTGTTGTTGGCTCTACTGTTTTTGCTTTCGGTAGACTATTAATCCAAAAAATAAGCCCTGCAAGAAGAACGAGTAAAATCATTCCAATCACAAGCCCTATTTTTAATTTTTTATTCATTAAGCCCCTCCTTTAAAGATAGAAAGCTCATAAGGCGTCACATAATTATACATCTCAAGTCCACGTTCGCCTGTTCCTGATAGAATCATCTCACTCCCAATATTTTTAAGCACTTTAAAGCTAGTCATATCCTTATAATCACTCGGCTTAAATTGCGTTGGGAAGAATGTTTGCAAGGTTGGAATACTGGTTTCTGACTGTCTCATCCATGCTTTGTACTGACAAAGCCCAATAATCGCCTGCAGTTTTTGAATGGCTGCTCCTTCATTTCCTCCTACTTGCGCAGCATTTGCAGGCAGCATACGCTCGACTAACTGAGTAGCCAATGCAATTCCATAATAGAATTTACGGTTTTCACTAAGTGCCTGGTCAAATAATTCTACAGCCTGCAGTTTATTAGGGTTTAAAATATTATGACACTCATCGACAATAATCAATGTCCGAATCAAATCGGAAAAAGATTTTTGGCCATCTTCATAGAGTTGCTTTTCTCTTCGTCCTCTATTTTGAGCCATTGAGAAGAGCAAAGAAATAGTGACATCAAAGAGAACATCCGCATCTCCTGTTTCTCCATCAGTAATATTAGAGATGTCAAAAGCAATTAATTGACTTTTCAGGATATTATCCATTGTGGTGTAGCCAACAAATTGCTCTCTTTTAGAATTGACCACAACCTCAGCCATATCATGGAGCATACTTACTGCCTCTTGATTGGCTTTACTTACCTTGTTACTATTTAAAAATTTATAGAAATCATCAAAAGTTGGATACTCTGTATTTTTCAATCCGGTAATGTCAAACTGCTTCCAAACTTTGCCCATTCCCCGAACGTAGTAGTCTTTATAAAAATCTTGTAAAATCCCATTGATTTGAAGTGATTCACGTTTTGAAATATCAATCCAGTTTCTGAAACGATTGATTGTTTTAGAAATATGTTGCTTAAAACTTCCCCAAACATCGACGCTTAAATCCTCGCCATCTGAATTCCTTTTCCATCCTTTGAAACCAAGGGAAAAACTTGGAACATATTAACCAGTCCATTTGCCCCATCAAGCGAGAGATAATCTCCCCCCAAGAGGCGGACAAGATCGTTAAATTCTCTAGCCTTATCAAAAATATAAACATAATTATCTTTGATGTAATTATCAAGGGCTAGTTTTTTCAAGAAAGTAGATTTCCCACTCCCTTTCATGCCTGAGATAAAAATATCATAGGAGAGTCTATCCATAGATTTGGTAAAGATATCTAAGTAAACACTCCCTTGCGTTTTTGTTCGTCCATAATACAACCCTCTCGTGTCCGCAAGGTAAGTTTGATTATGAGCAAAGCCAAGGCTTAAGGCCAGTGATGAACGTTCTACTCCATCACGACTGATTGCCAGTCGTTTTTGAAATTGATTAGAAACGAAGCGACTCGACCAGTCATAAAAGCCCATATTGTTATAAATTTGAACTTGATGTCCTTTCCCACTTGCCTTTTTAGCAAGGGTTTCAACTTTATCTTCTAACTCAGAGACGGTTGGGGCGGAAACTAACATTCGAATTGTTACTTCTTTGATAGTTTCTCCATTATGTTCGAGGTCATCAAATTTTGGAGCATAATTAATCGTTGGTCATTGGCAAGTTTTCCATTCGTTGTCTTTTTAGATTTGCGAACTTTCTTTTCTAATACTTCAATCGAATTAGAAATCTGCTTAGAATAATCTACCTTAGGATAGATATTATAATCAATTGTTGTTGCGTCCGTATTAGCTTGGTTCGTAAAATCTAGTAACCAGCCTCGCTTAACGTTGGTTGAAAGGCCAGTAACAACCACAATTGCTTCTTCATGACCATTAACAGGAATATGTCTCGCATAATCAAAACAAATATCTTGGGGGGCTGTTTTTCCCGCAAAGGTTTCAGCTCCAGTTTTTTCAAGCACTTTCCCTCGATTTAAGAGTTCAAAAGGATTTCAATTTCCGTTTTCTCTAATTTTTTTAGAGAGAGGAGTCCACCCCCGATTCAATAATTGCTTTCAGGTTATCATCAACCTCTTCTTTGGTCTGGCCATAAACTGCAATAAATGATTTTTTACTTTTGAATTCTTGTTCAACTACTCGTAGTTTCCGTAATTCTTCCTTACGGAATTTATTTTTTTGAATGGTTGAGGGACTTTGTTCTGATTCTGAACTTCTAATTTTCCGTTTGAGATAATCTTGATTGACTTGATTATTTTCTGGAAAACGTAAGTAGATTTCTTTAAATGGTTTGGAGTAATTTTTATGAAAGCTCCAGTACCTAGATAAAATATCGTTATATTCACTCTCAGATAAACCCGCTAAATTGTAACCTTGTACAGAAAGAAGATAAGAGTACTCCTCTTTTTCTTCTATTGTGACATGAAGACGCCCTTTTTCATCAATTGGGCAATCTACTGGATATACCAGGAGTTTAGATTTTTGAAAATTAAAATACTTTTTGAAATCTGCTTTAACAGTTTGGAAAGCCGTTTGACCGCTCGCTTTTGATTCCGACTTTTCTACTTTAGATGATTTAACTTCAGACTTTAATGTGGACTTTTTTTCCGATTTAGCCTTTTTCTTTTTGAGTGGTAATTTAATTTTTAAACTTAACTTCTTTTTCTTTACCTCTTCAGGAGTTGGGTCAACAAAATTATAACTACTCATTGGTCAGCTCTCCTTTGATTTTATCGGCTTTTTCCTGAAATTCTGTCGCCACAGAACGGACTTCATCTTCAATATTGGTTGCATGTTCAGAAATTAAAGTTTTAATATCGTTCAACATCTTATTGACTTTTTTATTCGCATTTTTTACTTTATCAGCTTTTTCTGTTTCAAGTTCACGCATTTTATCAAACAACATATTAATATCATTGATAGTATTGTTATGACGCATTTTTTCTTCTTCTAACGTGTTTCGACGTTCTTCTTCGATAAACTCAAAAAGTCAAACCTTTCAGGAGTACTTTCTGGCGACTGCACTACTTTTTTATCTAAAGGGGCAATTTCCACCTCGGCAACTTTTTCTTCATTCATCGCTTGTTCTTGGTTTTCTGTAAAATCAAAATTCATTTTTATTCTCCTTAAAGGTGGTCTGACCCACTTATTCTTCTATTTTTGTATTTTTTGTTAAATCGTAACGCCCTTTTTGAGAAAACAAGTAGGCGTAAATGACTTGCCAATTGCGCATGTTTTTATTTGATAAACTTCTCATGGTCAATGTGAAGGTCAAACCGACAAAGAAAGCGACCCATGCGTATCGCACAAGGTCGATTGGGACTACAAAGAGGGAAGTAAACATTGCAAACACTGCCCCAAGCATAAGCGCAGGGAGTTGTGTTTCATCCCAAATATCATTTTCCGTTCCATTTTTGACTTTATATTTTTTTGGTTCTTGTAAAAAATCAGGCATTATCCTCTCCTTTATTCTTTAAACTACCGATTGTGTTATTTAACGAATTTTTTGTTCCTCGACTCAACATTTTACTTGTATGATAAGCTGAATGATAACGTTGAATCATATTAGGCTTCAGTGAGTTAATTTTTTGGTTTATCTTATTAGAAATAATGTTTTTACCAGCATCCGACAAGGTCATTGGACGAGCAATGGATTCCCCAGCGAATTGTTCTGCCTCATTCTGAGCCATGTTTTGAGATTGTGAGGCTTTGTTAAGATTGTCATGCCCTAAATCATTGTCTGTTGCTTGCGAGTGGTCTGAACCCATTTGAGTGCTTTCTTCAGGTGGAGTTTGGTCAAAGTTTGAACCTTGGTCTCCCATTTGTTCAGGCGCCGGTTCTCCTTCAAAAGCTCCGCCTCCGTCATCCATTTGTCCATATAGGCTAGCCAACTCTGGGTCAGTTGCATTCATTGCTTCAGTTCCAGCAGAGAAATCTTGATTGTCCGCATTGCTTTCGCCTAAGCTTGATTCGTTCAAATCGACATTCTCGCCATTGTTGCTTTGGTCTTGTTCATTCAAAGACTCATTATTCTGGTTTGAATTTTGATTTTGGTTGTTTTGGTTCATCTCTTGATTAGATTCATTACCACCAGCTACAGTATCTGAGGCAAGGTCTTCAGAAGTCTTGCCTAAATTATCCGTCGGATTGTCATTTCCGATAGCGCCCGCCATCATACCAGCCATTCCGCCTGCAGCACCTCCAAAACCATTTTTTACTGCTCCTGCAGCCTTCATTACTCCAGAACTTACATTTTTTGCTAACATTGAACCTTGTGAGAGTGTCATTAAATCTTTGAGACCATCATTCAGTCCAGCATGAACCCCAAAGAGAGATTGGAATGCGTTTGGACCTTCTATTACCGCAAAAGCAAGGGCAAGTCCTGCCACCGCTTGAACAAAGACGCCCCCTGGCAAGGTGGAAGTGACCGCGTAGCCGTCTGAAAAGAGGACTTGCAAGAAGACAACCATAACCGTCGCAGAAAAACCAGAGACAATTTTAGTAATCAACTCCCAGTTGCGTTTCCCTTTCGTATCAGTCAAAGCTGTCGCTTCAAGTATTCCAGCATTCGTTACAATCTCAATCAAAATCTTGATGAGTTTATAGAGTAAGAAACCAGACACCACTAAGACCAAAATTTCATAATAAAGAATCTTAAAGAACGACACATGATATCGGTAATAGGAAGCGTCGCCTGTTAACAGACTTTGCCACCAACTTTTACCCACCCCATCATTCAAAGTCACAACGACTTCTTTTCCTTTTTCATTAGTAGTTAACATGTTACTTGAAATCTTCTTGCCTACTTCCCCCATTTTTGAAGGGTCTACTGAGGCATTCACATTAATATGTTGTAAATTATTTTTATTAATCTTGTCTAAAAAGTTTTGATTTTTCGCTTTGTCATCAACTGTTTCAGACTTAGGCACGACCCAATTGTAATTTTTATCGACGGCATAGAGGTCAACGATATTTTTATCAATCACAGCATAGCCTGTATTCCCCTGTGTCGTCACAAACTTATCAATATCTTTCGTTAAACTAGAGAGCTGTCCAAAACCATAAGGCAGTAAAAAGAGGATCGAGACACTCAATAATAAACTTTTTAATAGAACGACTACATCTTGGTTCTTTGAAAAGAGGATCCCGACTGTCATTGCCACAAACACCACTGTTCCAATCGCTACAAAGATTGGTAAATAATCATTAACCGTTTTTTGAAGTGGGCCCACATTAGTATCTGAACCATAAATATCAAGCACTCCTAGGTTTTTGTACTGGCTCCTGTAATGCCATTAACAACATCTCCTAATTGAATGACCATCCACCAACCAATCCCTCTACTAATACTTGTGATAGGATCGTTGACTTCTAAGTCTTCTTGCCAATTTTCAAGATTAGTTTTTAAGTCGCCATTCGTTGGATTAGCGACCTTTCCATCATCAATGATGTTCCCACTTGAATTTGGGTCATCAGGATTAAAAGTTGGTGGAGTAAAATTAGTATCTGGTGTAAGTGTTGCATCCGCATGGACATTTTTGTCGGAAGCATTATCAACATTGATAACACGACCGTCAAAAATACCGCCCATGCTAGGTATTTTTTTCTTCAATTTTTGCTCCTATTTTCTTAATTTTTGTATATGTGCTGTAAATTGTTTGTGCTCCTCAGGGGAAATCTGGTTTTGATGACCTGAAATAAGATGATTAAATTGTCCAATGGTTTGCGTATTTTCTAAGAAAAATACTTGGAGATCTTCCCCAAAGTACATTCCAATGACTTCTCCAAGCTTATCTCTGTCAAATAAAGCCTCTATTGGTTGAGAGGTGTGACTCTCGTTTTGTTGCTCGATTACCTTAGCATTTTCCATGAGTTCTTCATCGGCAGCAGATGTTTCATTTGAGGGCTCTTCGTGTGATTCTTCTCGAGATTTTTTTGAATCTGTTTCAGACGCCCTTTTATCATCATCAATCTCTGACTTAGGCTTAAGAGGGATTTCGACGTGTGTTTTAAAAGCCTTCTCACTTATCAAGTTGTCTCCCTCTTGACCACCCGGCTGTTTTCATCTTGAAATCAAATTCATCAAGCCCCTTACCGTGGTCATCAAAATAACCTCCTGCTTCTGGAAATAAATATTCCCATGCGCCAAGCATATTGGTGTAATCTTCATATCTTGTTTTTTCTTTTGCCCCTTCTCCTTCTTTAATCTCCTTTTTACATGCTTTAATTGGATGAGGACGAATATCATTTCCTTCCAAATCTTTACGTTTCTTGGTTCGGTCAAGTACAACTTCACTCTCTAATAATTTACGAAGCTCATAAGCGTTGATAAGCGAACGCCCGTCCTCAATTTCTGTGTAACTCTTATTAAGTGCTAGAGGGTCAGCTGAGCGCTGCTCTGTAATCACAGTTGAGTCGCCAAGTCCACGTGCAAATGCGTCAGCATCTTCGGGGTCATCGGACATGATGAAGACACTATTCCCTGCAGACTGAAGAATAACTTTACCCAAGGTATCGCCATAGTTATCATAGACTTGTTGGTTAGATTGAAAATACATCCTCATAATATTTCCAGCTTCTAGCCCTACGTTCAAGTGTTTCTTAATATTATGAATCGGTGGAATATTTGAGAATTCTTCAAAAATCGTTTGAAGACGAATATCAAATTTCCCACCTTTTTTAGTGACCGTTTCAGAAATAGTCTGGTAAAGCTGATTATAAAAAAGACTCAACATCGTTGAGTAAAAGTCATTGGCAAAAGGAAAGATGACAAATAAAAGGGTTGGTTCCCGTCTTCTGGAAAAACTAAATCATTAAAATCAATATCATTTCCACTTGTTAAGTGCATCATCGCAGAAGTGGTCAAGAATGAAAGTTTCCCATCAAAAATCATAAAGAATGATTTTCTTTGTTGGTCAGTCGCCCTTTTAGCTTGGCGATAAAACCGTTGCGCCACGTGTCCTCTCGGAAGTGCTGCAACATATCGGTCTAATAAATAGCCCTCTCCTTTTTTGACATCCTTTTCTTGCGTTGTCAGATCAATAAAGTCCGCTACAGAAGCAAGGTTGACCCATTCGGGTCTTTCCTCTTCAAGTGCGATTTCAGCAATTAAAACAACAACCGTTTCAAAAACTGATTTCGCTCCCATATTCCAGATTGGGTCTTTGGCGTTGGGTTCATCATAAAGAACAGTACTAATTGTTTTAATCACATTTTGAGCCCGGTCGTTATCCGTTTCCCAATATTTCACAACATCATTCAAAGGATTATACCGGAGAGAATTATGAGGATTGACCAAGTTAAAGGCCAACATTTTAAATTTTCTTCTTGCCGTGGGATGTTCCCACGTGCGTCGGGTAATATCTCCCTTGATATCATTAACCAACATGGAATCTGGTTTTAATGACCGAATGTTTAAGTCAATGGTGGGGTAAGTTTCATATTGTGTTTTACCTGTTTGCGTTCCACCACTTGTTTTGGAGTTGGTATTTGAGGGGTCATAATACATCTCTTTACGATTGGGTCAACTGCAATTGGAAGACCAGGTGGCCCTTCAAATTCAACATCCTTATCAATTGAAACCTTTGGATATTGAGCTTTGATTTCTTCAAGAGTTGTCCACCTCGCCGTTCCTTTTGTTCCTTTATTGAGGTCACGATAGGCCCGTCGTGCTTTATAAATCGTCCAAGCTAGAGGAAGTCCTATCACAGCGAGTGCAAGCAAGTAAAAAAGCCAATATGAGCCTTTTAAAATTTGAGGTAGAATCAACATCACATTCGTTTGCTTGAATTGATACCAAAAATAACTCATATTTTGAGTGAAGCTAAAGACATTTACGCCCTGCAAAGACGCCATCAACAAAAGAATCGTATTATAAAGAAAATTAAAAAGTAAAGTTGTTAGAACAAAAATAAAAATGGCAAACCGAATCAAATTCTTAGGTTCAGCCAACCATTTTTTCCATTGTTTATAGCGTTGATTCATCTTGTAACTCCGCCATTTCATCTAAGAGCTGTTTGGCAGATTGTGCGCCTTCAGGCGTTGAAAGACGAACATTGTTAACATCTCCAAATAAATCATTGTAGGACTGAATTTGTCGCTCAATCCGAGCCTTTTGATTGAGTTGCTCTTGCCCTACATAAGTGAAGACTTCTTTTGTGACTGTCTTTTCTAGCACTTTACGCTGTGAGGCTTTAATAACGACTGAGAGATACCAACACAGCACTAAAGCTGAAGCAAAAAGAAGTGCTATAATAACCCACAGATTCGTGAAATGTACGGTCTTAATTAATAAAATCAAGGCTGAAAAGTAAACTAAGGGGAGAAAGAGCGTAATTAAAACGACCTTCCATGAGGCAACTGCAGCAATCGCTTTTTTCCTGCAACCACGGTTTGTTTTTGAGCAGTATTTTCAATTTTTTGTGCTTCCCCAACCTTTTCTTTGTTTTTGACTTTTTGGGTTCAGGTTCAACCTCAGGTTGAACTGTTTCTTGTTTTTCAACCTCAACCGTCTTAGATTCTGAATCAAAAAGCTCATTCAAAAAAATATTAATCTCTTCATCAGGTACATTGTTCTTCGCAAGAGAACCTCTGATGTATTTTTTTAAGTCTGTCGACCCATAAGGGTCAAGCAAAACGTTATCTTTCCATTTGTTATCATCCCCTTCAGCAATTCCAAAACCATTGGCGTTGCTTCATTAACTACTCCCTGTGCTTCACTGATTGCGACACTGGATTTTTCCAAATCGACTTCGGTCTGATAAATCTCTGATATCAATTGTAAATTTCATATCCACCTCTTATCCAATAAACTTATCTTTTATCATGGAAACTGCCATTGACAAACGTTGTACATGTGGAGCAATCATCCCTTGCATTTTTATAATAATCATCTTTCCCTATCATATGAAGTACCATTTTTTATGATTTGAGGAAAGAGAGCGATAAGAATACACACTACAATTGCGATTTTTGCACGACCATACCATGTTTCTTTCGTTCTCTCGCCCGCTACGAGAGAAATTACTAGCGCAATAACACCGACAACTACCGCTAAACCAATTCCGACATAGGTAACTATATCCAAAAAACCTTTAAGGTTTCCCAATATTGATTCTTGTGTA